>BLSH010044326.1:485332-496387 GCA_018402905.1 Glandirana rugosa
CAATACCGGTTTGGGTTTCGGACGAAGTTCGGAACATGTGTACTACTCTTATAGTCTGTTTACTTTCAGGTAAAAAAAATAAATAAAAAAAAAAGTACGATCAGAGTATAACCTTTACTTCTACAATGATTTCAAGACTTTTAAGAGCATACTATCTTATGTTGAAGTCTTTAACACAGTACACACCAGAACGAGAACACTAAACAAAAAAAAAAAAAAAACCTGCTTAGGACATGACTAATATGTTTTTAGCATACAAGACCATAGCATGCTCTTATGTAAAACACAAAAAAGGTAAGGTTATTAAAACGTACTTGACAGCACTAGCCGATAGCTTTCGACACATGATTGCTAGTCCAATAGCATGCTAGTTAAACTTTCGCCATAAAACGCAGGCTAAAAGACTAGCACACATAATCCGAAAATCACAGACACTCACGGTCGTCAAAATCCAAGAAAAGGACCTACTATTAGATGTTAAGAACCTCATGTCTGGACACGGTTAGTACACAGCTTTCGATAGCCGATCACGACAGTTCATGCAAAATTATTGGAATGGAAAAAACACAAAATGTATTCTCGTACGATACCAGAACATACGATTTTTGTATAATCAGTACAGGATTCGTCCAAAAAAAAAAAAAAAACAAATCACAAGAGCAAGACCACACATGACACAATTTCTGAAGTTGTATTCTATCATACGAGAATTTTCAGAACTTTAGTAACATCTTCATTTCCAATATGAGACTAGCATGAAAAAAAAAATAAATAAAAAAAATGGACTTTCATTTGTCTGATATTCTCATCATGTGTACAAGGCTTGAAGCAGGCTTTGGGTTTGGCCATAACATGGATCGAAATTCGGCCAGTCCCTGCTAAACCGGCCTAATTTCAATCCATGTGTATGACTGCCCCAACTTTTGAAAAGGCTGGAAAACTATGTTTTCCATTTCACAAATACGTCGCAGTGGAATGTAAGGCAAAAAGTAATTTAATATACTAGTTTTATTTTTGTATATGTGTGCCCTTTTAGATTTTTATGACCATTTCAATAAATAAAAAAATAAAATATTAGGCGATATTTGCAATCCAGCAGTTCTGGATGTGTATTTGAAAGTGGAGCTCCAGCCCCCCCACCAAAAAATTAGAAGTCATCAGCTACAAATACTGTAGTTGCTGAGTTTTAAGATTAGGACACTCACCTGTCCAGGGATCCCGCAATGCCGGCAACCCAGCCGATTTTTCAATCCGCTCTCGAGTGCTGCCGCCAACATTCCTTGTAAGGGAAACCGGCAGTGAAGCCTTGAGGTTTCACAGTAAGTTCCCCAATGTGCATGCAAGAGGTGCATTGCTCTTTCAGAATGGCTCAGCGGTGGTGGAAGGAGGACAAACTCCCGGGACAACTCACCGCGGCAAGGTCTCCCAGAAATGGAGACGGGTACCTGCTCCCCTTCCCCCCGAACGGTGCCAAATGTGGGGGGGGGGGGGGGAGCAAACAAGTGCAGCTTCCCCTTTTGGGTGGAGCTCCGCTTTAAGTGGAAAAAAGGAATAACTTGCATGGCTTTGCCCACTGTCCAGAAACTGTCCGTGATTACATCGGTGGTTCCACACTTTTCTGCTGTACCAGGCGATCGTGGGTCGCCGGTGGACATCGAGTCCGCCCGACCCGTGGCCCCACTCATGGAGCGTGCGGCAGGCGAGTGCGCCGCCGCACACTCGCCCCCTATCTGTGCGTGCGCAAATCGCCGTTTATAGATGGCGATCTGCGTACAGCTGCCACTTTGCAGCAGTAAATGCACGCGAGGTGGCCGGCAACTGGTTAATGAAGTTTCAGGTTATAACTTCAAACCATTAATTTCACAGTAAATAGATACATAATAAATTATCTTATAGCATATAGCAAATATATAATTGGGCTTGTACCTTTTCAGCAGCAGCAGATTCTCACTCTCCCTTCTTAACTGTGTGAGAAAACATGGGGTTATAGGTAAATCTTATACACATAAACCCATGTTTTTTCCTTGTAGTTAAGAGGGCTGGGCTGGAAGGGAGTATTTGTATTTTAGACACATACCCCCTTCTATGACACTGCAGTGAGAGGCGTGCCTCCACTGCCGCATTTTTATTGGACAGCTTGGGCCAATAGTGCTTTACCATTGGTCCAAGGCTCCAAGCTATCTATTGAGCTCAGTGCCTCTGACAAGAAGTGAGAGGCGCTGTGAGCTCATCCTCTCAGTCTGCTGCAAACACTGTGTGCCAGCTTGTATTTAAAACTAGTAGCTTCTGACAGGACGCAAGGTCCTAGGAGCCCCAAATTTTTACCAGTGGTGGGGTAGGACGTCAGCTAGGACATGACCCCAGGTCGCTGACCTATGACCCTGGAATTCTATTATTTTTTTTTATGTTAATGGCAGATCCGAGGCTCTGCCTCACCTGCCTCCCCTGACTGCATGTCCCTGGTATGTAAAGCACCCTGCCAGACCCTCCCAATAGCTATGATCTACCTGCATTGCATAGAGAAGCCTGGAGACCAATGATAACATCAATAGGTCCAAAATAAAGTAGGTAATGAAATCGGATAGGTTTTACTTAAAAAGGTCACAAGAATATTAATGAAGGTGAGAGGGAGGAACCACAGAAGGCAAACTATAAGCAGATCAAACTTCAGCTTTAAATAGAACCCCTCACCCACCTAAACACTTAACACCGCGGTTTAGAGAGCCACAGAATTCCACGTACAGAATCACCCCGTGTTCTAAACTGGCTGGCTGCAATAATTGCCAAGGTTGTAAAATCATTTTTGATGTGCCAAGTCTTACAACGTTGTTTACCTTGCAGGTTGGTCCCTCTGTTATTTGATCTTCGAAGGGAATCCATTTTTTTTTTTTTTTTTAGAGCCACTTAATGTTTATCTGTTCAGAAGCCAAAATCTGCAGCAGCCAGACCAGTTCAGGATACCCTGACAGTCTCCGCAGAGCTTTATTTATTGTGAGATGAAGACGTAATAAGTGGAGGAGAAGAAAAGCAAAACAAAAATCTATGTCTCGTAAGGATACGACGAGTGGATGGAATGCGCTATGGTGTTGTTACAAAGATACCTTTGTTATCGATGAGGAATGTGTATGAGGCCAGGGAGTCCTGGTAGTAGGTAACGTCCTCAAGGATGTATGCAAGATTTACGTCGACGCCCACGATTCCCAGGAGCAAGTTCCCAAAATAACACGGTTTGCTGACCGTCATGATTAAACCTAAAAGACACAATGCAATGGAAAACATTATGCAAATAGTCTCCTCAAAAAAAAAACAAAAAAAACGACTGGAACATAAATATAAACAATCACTCAATCAACATAATCAGCACGTCAAAGTTTCTTTTTTTTGGTAGCACGCAGTCCTTGCTGTTTGCAGTTGAAGCTATAAGGCCTCATACACACGGGTGTTAAAAAAAAAAACAAGTTGTAACGTCGGTACCTACGCCAGGAAAAAAGCCACGTTAAAAACGTAATTTTATCAGCATTTTGCCTTGGCGTCAATGCACGTTTTTCAAAGCTAGCTTTCAGTGGCGTTTCTCTGCCTCTATTCAAAATCAATGGTTCCCTATGGGAGCCTATTGATTTGAATAGAAGTCGCACCAGAAGTCGGATCATGATGATCCGACTTGCGCGCTGAGGATCTTGAAGTGGGACCCCCGCAAAAATGTAAAAAAAAAAAATTGCATGGGGTTCCCCATCAGGAGGTACCAGACCCTTCGGTGTGGTATGGATTTTGGTGGGGACCCCACACCATTTTTTTTGGCGTGGGGGTTCCCCTTAAAGTCCATACTAGACCAAAGGGTCTGGTATCTCCTGAGGGGGAACCCAACACAAATGTTTTTTTTTACAATTTTTGCGGGGGTTCCCCTTCAAGATCCTCTGCACACAAGTCGGATCATCTTGATCCGACTTCTGGTGCGAGTTCTATTTAAATCAATGGGCTCCCATAGGGAACCATTGATTTTGAATAGAGGCAGAAAAACGCCTGATGAGGCTTAACGTTGTGTATACAACACTAAGCCGTGTTTTTGAGCGATTTGCCAGCTCATCGTCAAAACAGCTCTAACGCTGCAGCTTCGGAACGCGCTGGTCCTGCGTTAGTTCTACAGCTTAAGAACGTCGACGCAACTTACAGCTCAAAAACGTCAGCGTGTGTATGAGGCCATTGAATAACATGGTGTGACGTTCTTAAGCTGTAAAAACAGCTCAAAACGTGGCATTAATAACGCCCGTGTGTATGAGGCCTAACAAAACAAAACACCCCCTGCGCATAAGTGTGGCAGTCTGGTACCTATTCTTCATGCACATGTGCTTCTTGGCATGGATCAGGGACACACCATGCCCGCTGCCCTCTCGGACCTGGGGAAGCCCCAGTAAAACATTACAGAAACACAAACAAGAGAGACCACACCAACCTAGTGCATTATCCCCATACACCATTTATTAACCACTTGCCTACTGGGCACTTTCACCCCCTTCCTGCCCAGGCCAGTTTTCAGCTTTCACTGCTGTCACACTTTGAACAATTGCGTGGTCATGCAACACTGTGCTCATATGATATTGTTATATATTTTTTCACACAAACAGAGCTTTCTTTTGGTGGTATTTAATCATCGCTGGGGTTTTTTTTGTTAAATACACGAGAAAAAAAACAAAAACATTTTTTATATTTATAAAATTTTGCAAACAGGTAATTTTTCTCCTTCACTGATGGGCACTGATAGGCTGCACTGATGGGGTGTCTCTGGTGGGCACTGGCAGGCAGCACTGATAAGTGACATTGATGAGGAGGCATGGTTTGGGAGCACCGGTGGGCACTGATTGGCAGCATTGATAATCAGTGCCCTGACTATCAGTGCAGATGTCCCTTTAACACAAGATGGTTATCGGCTCTCTTTCTCTCTCCTCACGCTGTCAATGTGAGGAAAGAAAAACCGATAACAAGCTTGTGTTTACTTCTCTGATCAGCTGAGGACTTCTAAGAACTCAGTGATCACAGGGGGAACAAGGGCACCGCGATCACAGGACGTCGTCCATGTACGCTCTCCCAGCAAATTAAGCCTGCGCTGTAGCCGTCTGTATAAAATATACAATACAATTATACACTATGGTTCTCACCCTTTTTCGTTCTATGTCATGTTAAATGGATGATGACTAAAAGTACACAGTGACCACTCATATTGGATCCAGGAGAAGGAGAGATATCAAATATCCAGAGGAGCAATGTATAAGGCCCTATGAGACTCTGTTTTGGGGTCTGATATAGGAGGAGAGTGGGCATTTCAGATAGAGGTAGGTGGTTCGGTGAACACATTTTTGAAGATTTTCTGTCACAAGTATTTTTAACACAGTGGTGTATAGTTGGGAGGATTTTGAAGCATATTTTTTGATGCACAGAGACTAAGAGAGACATATATATGTATTTTATGTATTATATTTCTTGAATGGACATATTATAGATTATTTGTGATTTGCGCAGCACTGTAATACATATAATTTATAACTAGGGTGTTAAGTAGTGGAAACCCTGAAGAGTGTTAGCAGCAGTTCTGTAGCCTTGGTGATTAGGCACTATATTTTGTTGATATTTTATGTTTGAGGTTTTCAGTTGAGTTACACATTAATCATTTATCTATAATTGATTGTTTAGCGTGATACACAAGTTCTTATTCAGTTGTAAAATTAAACAAATAGAGATAATGAAAAATTAGAATCCAGATGTTCAAAGACAACACATACACGTACATATACAGTAGCTGCTGCCTTTTAATAATGGGACACTTACCTGTCCTGGAGTCCAGCGATGTCTGCACCTGCTGCCAATCTTCGGATTGGGGGTTGGGTGCAGCCACATCCATTGCAGGTAAGGGAACCCAGACATGTAGCATTACAGCTTCACGCCGGGCACCTTACTGCGCATGCGCGAGGCTCTGCTGTGCTCTGCTATTGGCCAGGCGGAGCGAGGAGGGAGCTGGGCTGCTGACGTCAGTGGCCGCGGCGGCCGGCCAAAGCTCTCGGATGTGTGGAAAAGGACACCAGCCTAAAGACAGGTGTCCTCTTCCCCCTCCCCCCCGAAAGGTGCCAAATGTGACACCGGGGGGGGGGGGGGGGGGGGCGAGGAATCCAACCAGCGGAAGTTCCACTGTTGGGTGGAACTCCGCTTTAACCATATATCTTTCAGAGAAAAGACTAAAATTCTTCTTTCACAAATATAAATAGTAATTGTAGCAAAGAAAAAACATTTCAGCTGCCACTTTTCTAGAGAGGGTTACAGGTTGCTGTGCATTTGATTGACTTTGCATTCTATTTTTTTTCCTTTTGCTTGAATGTACTCAACAAGCCACATAGTAGACCTTATCATCAATAATACCAATAACTTTAGTCCAGCTTCTTACTTTCTTGGATTATAAATTGGAACTTACCATCACCCATCTCATCTGAGTATGGCAGGCTGAACACGGCCTCGTCGATCATGCGGTTTGGCAGGTTGGTGTAAAACCTCCCCACGGTGGTCTCCAGGTTGCTGAGCTGGTTAAGGACCATCATGCTTCCTTTGGTGACAGGCAGGCCATTCCGATCAGATACACCATACTTGGCAGAATTCTGCTCTGCAAGGTCTCGAAGGAAGGCAAGCTCTTTCAGTCCCGTGACTCCTTCTAAATGGAGGATAAGGATGGTAAATGGGTTAAGCTTTGGCATTCAGATGGCATGTACCAAATACTTAAAGGGTAATTCAAGGCAAGGACTAATCCAGTCTTGGCTCATCTTACCTACTTAGGGAGCTTCAAGTACAGCCTCTAATATCAACACACATGTGAATGTAATACTACAGAAAGCTCTCCGAGACTGTATATATGCTACAGGAGATGGTCAGAACATGAATGACCAAGAATGCTATAGGAGTTGGAGACTGAGTATAGGTTTCAGGAGACAATGAGATTTGAGATGCACATTTTACAAGCCTACTAGAGATCACTGCTATTACAACCCCTTTATAAATCAATGCTTTCACATTTAAACTCCATAGAGCCCCCTTTAAAAATACTTTTGCTACATTTGAAATTTCTCCACAATCCATTATATACATAAACACAGAAGGAGGATGGAAATCAGAGAAAATAAGCGTGTGAAAGAGAGAAACCAAACAATTTAACTATTAGAATCCAGTGTAAAGGATATTTTCCTTCACTGGCACTGGAGTAGGTAAAGAAAACACAGGCTACTGGGCAGAGGCTCTGAGGACATCACAATAAGCGACAAAGGACCGCATACAGCCCCGGGCTGCTGGTTGGGCACCAGAGGATTGGTCCTTTGAAAGCTGTGCTGAACAGTAAAGTAATGTTCCTCGTTTCCAGAGATAAAAATGGAAAGACAATCTCCTTCCTTTAGACAACTCATGAAAACCACTCTATGAAGTCTATGGGAGGCTTCAGGATATATTTGATACTTTATGCAGTACATGTATTGCCATCAGTAGCCTTCATTCTATTCACTCCCAAACTTTCCCAAGTCTGTCCTAAAGGTGGCCCTGTGCGAATCCGCTCTTTTCCTACTCTAGAAATGACCTCAGGAGGCAACAACAAATGTCCTGAACTGTTTGAAATATTTGAAGGCAAAGGAGTCTCTACTCTGATTTAGCTTCCTGTCCAATCAGCATGCAGGATAAATGTAAACAATGCAGTAGGATCAGCAGCAGGATGTAATGACATGAGAGCACACACTCTGCAAACCTTGGAACGTTAACCATTTCATTATCAAGAGTTCCAAACAGACTGAACAAATCAATGGTTTTAAAGCGTTTGCTAACCTAAAAGAAAAAAAAAATGGATCCTGTTCCCTTAAAGCATGTTATACAGCACAGTGCTTGTGCTATGTCATTTGGCCCCCCGTATCACCTAAAAAGCATGCCTGATCCTGCCAGGCTATACCCTTCCCCCTGCACTTAGACAACGATGTATCAGGGCTGCTGAGCCCTGACGACGTTGTCTAAGTACGTGCCTCCATCAGCCGAAGCCTGCTCTGTGTCTCCTCCCTCCCCTCTCTGCCTGTCAGCTCCCCAATCCTCCCTGCTCTAAAAAAAAAAAAAAAAAAAAAAAAAAAAAACACGTGTTTTTCTTCTATAGTTCCCTCTGATATAGAACATTAAGCTCCCCAGTGGGTGTCATTTATAAAAATATGAGGTATAATTGCTTACTACAGAGCGCCTTTCAGCGCTCACGTGGCTGCCCGCCAGTCTGCTCTCCCTGGCTGACGTCAGCTTGGGTTTCCCAGCACCACCCCCTACAGCTATCACATCGGGAGAGGAGACCAGCAGACAGTCAGCTGAGTGCTCTGAAGTAAGATATTATACTGCATATTTTTATAAATGACATCCACTGGGGAGCTGAATATTCTATATCAGAGGGAACTTTAGAAGAAAAAAAGTTACCTTAACAAACACTTTAAGGATTGGTGGCTATGAAGCAGCAATGAACATTTCTTATTTAAAACAAATCTAAAACCCAAAACAAAAAATTGTATTTTCCTTTTTGTCTGTATCTGGTTTCACCCGGCAGTAAGGCCCCGTTCACATGGGGCAATCACATACATGCCCTGTGCAGGGCTGTGTTTTACAAGCAAGAGGATGCACAGGTGTTCCGTGCATCCCTGTGCACGCAGTTCCATAGAGGTCTATTGGGACAGACGGCTGCACGGACACAGCCACTGTATTCCAAAATGACTTCCGTGGGAGTGCAGGATTATGTCATCAAACTCACCCTGGGTGCGTTTGGGGCTTGTGCCCCTCCCCCCCAACTGCAAGAGTTAAATGCTTGTAAACCCTTAGAATATACCTAGTGAAGTGATTGACCTCAATTTATAAAGCTTGCTTGAGATGCCAGAAAAAGGGGGCGGAGAGCTGAAATTACACACTGCAGAGCTCAGTGAGGAGAGTTCTGAAAGCTGATTGGAGGGGAGGGGAGGAAAGGGACACCCCCCCCCTACACAGGAACAGAGCCGAGGCTATCAATCAGCTGGAGGTCCCTCCAATCATGCTGAGGTGTGGAGCAGCCAATCCTGGGAGACTTGGAGGAGAAAGGTGGAGGGAAGCTGCAATCATACACACTCACTTTTTTATTTTAATACAAAAAGACAAGAGGATTACTCAGAGCTGGATTAACTCTTCAAGGCAGGACTGGGCACAGATGAATTGACATCCTCTACTGTGCCAGGTAGAAGTCTTCATTAAAAAAATAAAATCAGGTTTAAGTGTATGGGTAAAGGAATATGCTGTTATGCATACCACATTCCTCACTCTAACAGCCTCCCAGTGCTCTCCTCTCATCTCTGATGCTCTGGGTTGTGGACAGGTCCGGGCCATCCCCATGTACAATGCAGGACTATTGGTTCTGTATTGTATGTGGTGACATCAGAGTGCAACTACCAGCTAGAGTGCCTTGGAGACAAGGTTTCGGAGGACAGTCTCCTACCATGAAGGCGGCCTGCCAACCTTAATTATCATTTAATCCCTGCAGTGCAGAGATGCCCCATTGCAAAGGTATTTTTCTGGTTCCTGAAGTGAGGCTGTAGTTGTATAGATGTGACCAAGTCTGCAGACCCCATTGCTTACCATTCATGATGGCATAGGTGAGAACCATGACCGAATTATTCAGTTGGCTGTTTTCCTCACTAATCGCCCTGAGAGTAGTTTTCTTGTCTTCTTCCGAGGAATCCCTGGAAGTTATACCAGCCGACAAGTATATAATCACCAGATCCGTATCTAGGGAAATAAATAGTAGCATGGAAATTAAACCCAATTTTATACATTAGAATCATAATACTTATGAAAAAAACCTGCCATTTAGACAAATTATCATAAAAAAATGATTTTCACTTGTGATCACTGTAATTGAGAGAAAGGCTAATGTGCAAAATTTGCAACCTATACCAAATATGCTGAAACTATTCACTTTCATGGAAAGTTCTATTTCTAAAAAGAAAAAAATTTATATTGGTATTTTAGGATAATTATTGTGTTTTAGCGTTAAGATGTTACAAATATTGGTTGCCATTTATATTTTTAGGACCTAGAAACACATCCAGGCCTTTAAAGTGTTTGTTACCCCAACATTACATATTCCTGATTGTGCCTGCTGCACCATGTACTTGTATGAAGTCTCCTATTCTCTTTGTATTGCTTCCTTTGTGTGAAAGTCTTGGTGTTCCTGCCAGTCCCTCTGTGCTTTCCTACCAAAAAGTTGACCACACTAAGCAAGAGAACACACTGTGGTCAGTTCTCCAGCTGGGAACTCAGCCTGCTCTCCTCCAATGATCAGAGTTGTCCTGCCCCCCCACACAGCCACTCACTGGGAAGATCAGTGTGCTGTTGCTCTTCCCCCAGCTCTTGTGCAGCTGTAAACAGAGGGGATGTGATCACCTATAAAAAAGGGAATTGGTTTTGACAGGTACCCACTCCCACTTTCCTAGGTGACCTAAGCGAAGTTCTGCCCCCCCCCCCCCAGAAAAGAAACGTCCCGAAAGACTGCAGGACCATTCACAATGCGCAGCAGGGCTCGCGCATGCACGGTGGGCACCCGGCTGTGAAGCCACAAGCTGTCACAGCCAGGTGCTCACAGTTGAGATGCGGGGGATAGAAGACCGATGGAAAGAACGGCTTAGATGAGCACATCGATGGCTCCCCCCCCCCCATCCTTTCTTGCATCTGATTGCTGCTGGTCTCTTTGCAGTCATTCCTTTCTACATGCACTACAGTGATGGCTAAATGGCACTTCTCATTAAATGTTTCCTGAAGGTGACAACAGTGGACCATGAATGCTTAATGTGTGTTGACACATCCAAATGAAGTCTCCATCAAGAATGTTTGTGACAGACAGTTACCTAAGAACAGGAAGTGTTCACAGAAGACCTTCACAGCAGGATCACCGTCGTTAGTCTACGTTCTTTCCTACCCCCCCCCCCTCGGTAGCTACACGAGTAGATTCGGCAAGAAAGGTAGCCAGAAGATAGGGGGCGTAGAGTTGAC
>BLSH010044326.1:496397-514689 GCA_018402905.1 Glandirana rugosa
GGGGGGGGGGGGGGGGGGGGGTTGAACTTCTAGCTTAGATGAGCCATGGCGATCTGAGGCAGAAATGGGAGCGGGTACCTGTCAAAACCAGGTACTCTCCCCCCCAAAAAAGTGCCAAATGTGGGAGCGGAGGTTGCAAACAAGCGGAGCTTTCCCTTTTGGGTGGAGCTCTGCTTTAAAGCGGAGGTCCGGGCTAAAAAAAAAAATTAAAAGTCAGCAGCTACACATACAGTAGCTGCTGACTTTTAATATTAGGACACTTACCTGTCCTGGACTCCAGCGATGTCGGCACCCGCCGCCGATCTTCGGATCGGGGGACGGGTGCAGCCGCCTCCATCGCGGGTAAGGGAACCCGGACGTGTAAGCAGTACAGCTTCACGCCGGGCACCTTACCGCGCATGCGCGAGCTCTGCCACGCTCTGCTACTGGCCAGGCGGCCAGTAGCAGAGCGAGCAGGGAGGAGGGAGCCGGCTTTTGACGTCAGCGGCCGCGTCCGCCGGCCAGAACTCCCGGAAGTGTGGAAAAGGACACCTGTCTAAAGACAGGTGTCCTCTTCCCCCTCCCCCCCGAAAGGTGCCAAATGTGACACCTGAGGGGGGGAGGAATCCAACCAGCGGAAGTTCCACTTTAGGGTGGAACTCCGCTTTAAGTATATGTGAGATTTTAGTTATTGGGTTTATATCTACTTCAAAATGAACAACTTCTGCACTGAGCAATGTTATATTTCCATCCTCACATGCTGACTTGTTCTGGAATATGCAAACTCCAAGGAAGTCATCCTTCATCTTTCTTTACCGCCTATTGAGTCAATGACCTGAAACAAGCATGCAGGCCCTGGCACTTCACTGGCTGCATGCTGGCTCCGGGGCTGTGAATTACAAAGGAGGCTTGCAAATGAGTTAAAGCAGCAGCTCCCATAGCGATACCTTCAGAAAGGCAAGATCCCTTTACAAGCGTTTCCTTGTGTTTACCGAAAAAAAACCCATATATGTAAATTTCCATAACAGAAAATGTGACGCATGATAAATCACTCAAATGAGGAGTTTAACGAGTAAAATAAGACTGAAAGGAAAGTGCAATGTTCATCCAAATAACCATCAATTACCGTGAGCATTTATATACTGTAACAAAACCTCCTGCCAAATAGGGATTTTTTTTTTTTACTTCCTAAAATGAAAATTGTTGAAAATGGAAACGAGTTGGCGTGTTCCTGTTTTGGGTTCTGTGCCAAAACACAGCAGAAATTCAGGATATAACATAACAGATCCGCCGAATGAACAATGAGGTTTTGCCTTTGGCTTGTCATATCCGTTCTTTCAGGTAAAGTAACAGAATGCAGCGAGGTTTTCCTGCAGCGGTAAATTCACAAAGCCTAATGTGACTGGTATTTTTATATTCCTGCACACTGTGTGTTAAAGCCCACTTCTACACAAATACTCAACCATTGTAAAATATATCGTGCAGCGCTCCCTTAAAGCGTTACTAAACACACAGCAGTAAAATGAGTCTGTATATGCAGTAAAGCATGCTGGTTATACTCACTGCGGAACCTAAGGAGTTGATCCCCAACATTGTGTAAAAAGGCTGTTTGATCCAGTCTCTGAATTTATTTATTTATTTCAGGTACTTATATAGCGCTGTCAATTTACGCAGCGCTTTACATATACATTGTACATTCACATCAGTCCCTACCCTCAAGGAGCTTACAATCTAAGGTCCCTCACATTCATACACATACTAGGGACAATTTAGACAGGATCTAATTAACCTACCAGCATGTCTTTGGAGTGTGGGAGGAAACCGGAGCACCCGGAGGAAACCCATGCAGGCACAGGCAGAACATGCAAACTCCAGGCAGGTATTGTAGTGATTAGGATTCGAACCAGCGACCCTTTTGCTGCCAGGCGAAAGTGCTATCCACTACACCACTGTGCGGCCCTTCTTCCACTATCCCAAATATATCTCCCGATAGAACAGAGCCTTGGGGGCAAGCTGCACATGCTCAGTTTGGTGTGCATTGCTAGAGTTTTTTTATTTTCTTGGGAGGGTGCATGTGATCAGGACAGGGCCAATCAGCACTGTCCAAACAGAGGGTCAGGGGTCATGATGTCTCATAGGACAATCGGGAAAATAAAAAATCCTCCTGCAAGCTTTAACCAGACACTGAATGAAGTCACAAGACTGCTTTACTGTATACTGCTGATGAGAAAAGGTATTTAGCAGTTTACATTTACTAAAATAATTGCATTTCCATGTTGTGTGTACTGTGGGAGACCAGATATAGTGAATGCAGGCTCCTGGATTTAGTAACACTTGCCATAAAATAAATAAATTGATATTCTAGGTGCAAACAAAACAATATTCAATGTGCAAACAAGCAATAAATATATTACAATTACATACAATACACACTTCCTTCGTTCATAATCCGGTGATAATGCATATAGTCCCACAACTATATAATTGGTGTCCAAAAAAAAAAGGGGGAAGAAGATCCATCCTCAGGAACCTCAGGAAGAGAGTGGAACCCATAAACATACTTCTGAGGGGTAATGTTTATTTAGACCGTATAACAAAAGTTACAGGTCCATATTCTAAGGTGAGCGCATAGGAAGGAAGGTGGTGGGATCCACTTGCATGCTGATGTGGAATTGTGATACCATTGGGCACAGAGTGGAGCAAGATTTTGTTTGGACACCAATTATATAGTTGTGGGACTGTATGCATGATCACTGGATTTTGGATGTTTATTTCATGGACTAAGGAAGTGTGTTATATCTTATTGTATATATTGTATTTATCGGCGTATAACATGCACCTTCATTTTAAGAGGGACGTTTCAGGAAAAAAAAAAAGTTACATTTTAAATAAAGAACTTTGAAGCAAAATAAGGGTCAGTGCCCATCAATGCAGACTCACTAGTGCCCGTCAATGCAGCCCTCACTAGTGCCCGTCAATGCAGCCTCACTAGCGCCCATCAATGCAGCCTCACTAGCGCCCATCAATGCAGCCTCACTAGCGCCCATCAATGCAGCCCTCACTAGCGCCCATCAATGCAGCCTCACTAGCGCTCATCAATGCAGCCTCACTAGCGCTCATCAATGCAGCCTCACTAGCGCCCATCAATGCAGCCTCACTAGCGCCCATCAATGCAGCCTCACTAGTGCCCATCAATGCAGCCTCACTAGTGCCCATCAATGCAGCCTCGCTAGTGCCCATCAAAGCAGCCTCGCTAGTGCCCATCAATGCAGCCTGATCAGTGCCCATCAATGCAGCCTGATCAGTGCCCATCGATGCAGCCTGATCAGCGCCCATCAGCAGCCTCACCATTGCCCATCAGCGCAGCCTTACCAGTGCATGGAGATTAGAGCCGTCGGATTACACAGAACGGTGATCTCCTGCTTACTCGGCTGCCACTGTTATACGAATTTCTGCCTCCTGGACCGGCTCCTATAATAGATGTCACATGTCCCAGCATTGGACCAGTGTACAGGAGCCGATCCAGGAGGCTGGACTTCGTATAACAGCGGCCGCCGAGTATGTTGAAGATCCAACGGATCACTTCTCATGCTTGAGAGGAACCAGCCACTGGACAACCAATGGGAAATGTCCACCCCAACCAGGAAATAATAAAAAAAAAAGATACCAAAAGAAGGTAGTGAAAATGCCATTGTAAAATGCCAGTCAGTGCAAAGACACACAGAAAACCTATTGTTTTCTGTGTTTCCCATTCACACCGCACCACACCCTGAAGCGTGCTGTGATAAAATGCAGTTTAAAAGATGTAGAATGATAAATGTTCCTTAACATATATTTTAAGTGCGGATCTCCCCACTGCAGTCTATAAGAGATGTAAGAAGCAGTCAGGTAGTTTAACTGTTTCACTTCTAACAAAGAGATTGGACTGTCACTTTAAAGCCACTGTTAAGTTCTGCTCAGACCTGCTCCTGATGCAACCACAGGGAAGTAATAAATTCCAATCTGCTTTCATTGTGTGCCAGCTCAGGATCCTGTGTACCTTCTGCACACAGCACATCAGGAATCGGCTGCATGCGCACTTCATAAACTTGTTGTCAGTCTGACAAACAGATGGAAGATTATTTTCCGCGAGGTTTACATTTCTCACAGGAGGTCGGAGCTGCAAACCTTTCCTGCTCTCACCCCAGCTACACAAAAGGCAGCTTGCTGGGAGGCATCAATAGTGAGCAGGCTGAGTCTTTGTTAGGAGATATTTACTATTAGAAGGTCTCTTGATCTCCACAAGGATGTGTCCAAGAAAGTCTGGGCTCAGAGGGAATATCCTGAATATGCCGGGTGTCATACAACCTAGAAGAGGGCAGGCAGTGGAAAAGCGGCGAAACAGGCAAGCAAAGGCCCATGCAGAAGGCAAATAGTGCCCAGAATCTAGAGTTATGGCTTTAGTGACTTAAGAACCACTCTATAGCACATTCACTGCTACAGGACGGCCCTCCTGCGCAAAATCACATGTATACAGTATCTCACAAAAGTAAGTACACCCCTCACATTTTTGTAAATATTTTATTCTATCTTTTCATGTTACAACACTGAAGAAATGACACTTTGCTACAATGTAAAGTAGTGAGTGCACAGCTTGTATAACAGTGTAAATTCGCTGTCCCCTCAAAATAACTCAACACGCAGCCATTAATGTCTAAACCGCTGGCAACAAAAGTGAATACACCCCCTAAGTGAAAATGTCCAAATTGGGCCCAATTAGCCATTTTCCCTCCCCGGTGTCATGCAACTCGTTAGTGTTACAAGTCTCAGGTGTGAATGGGGAGCAGGTGTGTTAAATTTGGTGTTATCGCTCTCACTCTCTCATACTGGTCACTGGAAGTTCAACATGGCACCTCATGGCAAAGAACTCTCTGAGGATCTGAAAAATAGAATTGCTGCTCTACATAGAGATGGCCTAGGCCATAAGAAGATTGCTAGCAAATTTACACTGTTATACAAGCTGTACACTCACTACATTACATTGTAGCAAAGTGTCATTTCTTCAGTGTTGCCACATGAAAAGATAGAATAAAATATTTACAAAAATGTGAGGGGTGTACTAACTTTTGTGAGATACTGTATATATGTGATTCTGCACCTCCGCCTAGGGGGCATGCATTTGCCGCAGCCGCTGACCCGATTTTGCTGCAATTACTCATAGCAGAAGCGGATTTGCAGGCACTGGATGTTCATGGCCAGACACACAGAACTGCCTATGTAAAGAAGGCAAGTCTCCGTTCTGATGAGGGGGGAAGAGATGGATTTTGTGTCCCTGCAAAGCAGCAAATATAATCCATCACTTCCCTGAGTAAAAGCACCACACATAGTACAGTAAAACACAGCCTAGGCACACAGTTAACTATTTGATCGCCCTAGATGTTAACCCCTTCCCAGCCAGTGTCATAAGTACAGTGACAGTGCATTTTTTTTAGCACGGATCACTGTATTAGTGTTATTGGTTCCAACAAAGTGTCAAAAGTGTTGGTTAATGTCCGCTGCAAAATTGCAGTCCCAATATAAGTCACTGATCGCCGCCTTTACTAGTATAAAAATAAATGAAATAAAAATTCCAGCATATATCTCATAGTTTGTAGACGCTATAACTTTTGTTCAAATCAATCAATATACACTTATTGGGGTTTTTTGTAACAAAAATATGTAGCAGAAGACATATTGGCCTAAATCTATGGAGAAATGTAATTATTTTCCATTTTTTTAAGTGGATATGTATTATAACAAAGTAAAAAATTGTGTTTTTTTCCCCCCAAAATTTTGTTTATAGCGCAAATAAATAAACGCAGTGGTGATCAAATACCGCCAAAAGAAAGATCTATTTGTGGAAAATATAAATTTTATTTAGGTTCACCATGGCATGACCATGCAATGGGAAATCTTCTGGAGGTCAAGTGGTTAACCACTTAAGGACTGGAAGGATTTCCCACATTAGGACCAGAGCACTTTTTGTGATCCGGCACTCCGCCGCTTTAACTGACAATTGCGTTGTCGTGCAACTTGTAGCCAAACGAAAATAATGCCCTTTTTTCCCACAAATAGAGCTTTCTTTTGGTGGTATTTGATCCCCTCTGCATCACTTCTGATCACCGCTATTCACAAAAAAACTGCGAAAAGTTTGAAAAAAAAAAAAAACTATTTTTTACGTTTTGCTATAATACAAATCCAAAAAAAAAACAAAACAAACAAAAAAAACCCCCCATAAATGTATTCATCGGTTTTGGCCAATATATATTCTTCCTCATATTTGTAGTAAAAAAAAAATAAAAAAATCGCGATTGGCGACTGATTGGTTTGCGCAAAAGTTGGCGCGTTCACAAACCATGAGAATTAATTTATGGCGTTTTTACTTTTTTTTTTTTTTTACTAGTAATGGCGACGATCTGCGATTTTTATCAGGACTGTGATATTGCAGCGGACATATCGGACATTTTTGACACTTTTTTGGGACCAATGACAATTATACAGTGATCAGAAATGTAAATATCCACGGATTACTGTATAAATGTCATCGGCAGTGAAGGAGTTAACCTGCAGGGGGAGATCTAGGGGTTAACTGTGTTCCCTAGGCGTGTTCTAACTGTGAGGGGGATCAGTAGATCTCTTACATGCCGCCTGACAGGACAGGGAACCGCCGTGTTTACATCGGCGGTTCCCCGTTTTTCTTCTCGGCCAGGCAATCGCAAGTAGCCACTGCTCCAGAGTGCGGCGGGCACGAGAGCGCGCCAACATGCTCCCGCCCGCCCGCCCGCCCACACGAGCGAGCTGCAGTTTATAGACTGTGATTCGCGCTACAGCTTGGCAAGTGGTTAGAGAAAACCCATGAGGCCAGGAAGGCCTAAGCTGTCACTGCTTACGACCTCCTGAACACGTTGGCTTCATGGCTGTCATACAACCCCCTGGGTTCTGTATTTTCGGAAAAATCACTGACCTAGAGAACAAGCATGCAGGAGTTCTGCAGTCAGTCCACCTTTACTTTAATTGCTGTATACTTAAGCTGGCCATAGATGGATTTTTTTTTGTTCAGCCAGCAGACTTTAATGAAAAAAACTGAACAGATTCCTCCATCCACACACAAAAGGTGGATAAATGAATCATCCTCGCTGAGACACTATATTCTGACAGTGGGACGACTCCGCCGTCAAAATAGACTGATCAGCAGCCACTGTTCGAGAAAAACTTTCCAACATTCCCATTCGACAGCGGCCGATTGTTAGATCTGTTTTTGTCAAGCAGGAGCAGCCACGCATGGAACAAAATTTGGCCGGTCACTGCTGTACTGGCCCAATTTTGATCCATCTATGGCGGCTTTACTCTGGATCAGTGACAAAATGTTAAAGCCAAAAGTAGCCAAGTTCTCTCACTTTGGAAAGCAGGACAGGTAATGAGCAGAGTTGAGCGAACCCGGACTGTAAAGTTCGGGTCCGTACGGAACTTTGGGGTGTCCGGGACCCGGACCTGAACCCAGACTTTTAAAAAAAAAAAAAAGACTGGGTTCGGGGTTCTGGTATTTGATTCCAAGTGTTGAATAGCTGCCAAGGGCAGCCAATCAACAAGTGTTTAACTGGTTTGCCCTTAGAAGCCATCACAGCCATGCCTACTAATGGCATGGCTGTGATTGGCCAGTGCATCATATGACACAGCCTCCAATGGGGCTGGAGTCACCGTGCTGCATGTCATATGCTCTCAGGATAGTTTAGGGAGAGGATGATGCTGGCTCTGTGAGGGACAGATTGCAGATATTATAGAACATCTCATCCTGCATTACTGAACGATCTGATTGTGGACTAGGTAGAGATACGAGTACTGCTGCTTTGAGGGACAGATTGCAGACCTCATCCTGCTGCACAGAACGATCTGACTGGACTAGGTAGAGTCTGTTGCTTTAAGGGAAAGATTATTGTTCTAAAATCATCTCCACATTTTAGAACAATAATATGGCTCTTTATGCGGCTGAAAGAAACTTTGCCTATACAACTTGGAGATGATTTTAGAATCTAAAATCATCTCCAAGTTGTATAGGCAAAGTTTCTTCCAGCCGCATAGAGAGCCATATTACTGTTCTAAAATCATCTCCAAGTTCTATAGGGAAAGTTTCTTTCAGCTGTTGCTTAGAGGGACAGATTATTGTTCTAAAATCATCTCCTAGTTCTCTAGGGAGAGGTTCCTGCTGTTGCTTAAAGGGACATATTATTGTTTATTGCACAAAATTAAAAAGTGCATCTACATTGCTGGTTTAAAAAAAAAAAAAAAATTCCAAAAACGACATTTGCGGCCAGCGGTGCATTTCTTGCACGAAAAAAAAAAAAAAAAAAAAGTGTTGGCTACCTCCTCCTCCTCAACCTCCAACTCCACATCCACCTCCATTTTTGATTTTTTTATGTGATTTCAGATTAAAAATTATTTTACGTTATTTCCCTATCCCCATTTCTATGTAGGGCACTTGTCCGACTCTTACCCCCATTTTCCTTCCTTTTGCAGACCTCTAGGACTTGCCAGGACTTTGTTACAGCCATTTTTGTGCCTAAAAGTTTGGGTCCCCATTGATTTCAATGGGGTTCGGGGTCCGGGACAAAGTTCGGGTCAAGTCCGGTCCCGAACCTGGACTTTGTCCGGAAGTTCGGCCGAACCTACAGAACCCGAACCTCCAGAGGTTCGATCAACTCTTGTAATGAGGGAATGAATCTGCCCAAAAGGCACACAAACAGAAAAAAAAAAAAAAAGAGAGCCTTTGCAGCAATCTCCACTCTAGCCAAAACAAGGCAAAAAAATACCGTATTTATCGGTGTACAACAAGCACTTTTTCCCCTGAAAATAGAGGGTAAATCATGGGTGCATGTTATACGCCAATATTTTACCTGGCTGCCCCAGAGGGGAAGGGGGCGAGCGCCACCGGATTACATAAAGCCGTGTTTACTTGGTGCTTGCAGTCACGCCTCCTAGGATAGACGTCACATGTCCCGGCACTGGACCGTTGTTCTGTCTATCATAGGAGCCAATGTGTAATCCGGCACTGGTGAGGCTGCATTGATGGGCAATGGCGAGGCTGCAGATGGGCACTGATCAGGCTGCATTAATGGGCAATAGCAAGGCTGCAGATGGGCACTGATCAGGCTGCATTAATGGGCAATGGCGAGGCTGCAGATGGGCACTGATCAGGCTGCATTAATGGGCAATGGCGAGGCTACAGATGGGCACTGATCAGGCTTAATTAATGGGCAATGGCGAGGCTGCAGATGGGCAATGGCGAGGCTGCAGATGGGCACTGATCAGGCTGCATTGATGGGCAATGGCAAGGCTGTAGATGGGCACTGATCAGGCTGCATTGTTCGGCAATGGCGAGGCTGCAGATGGGCATTGATCAGGCTGCATTAATGAGCAATAGTGAGGCTGCAGATGGGATATGATGAGGCTTCAGATGGGAAATGGTGAGGCTGCAGATGGGAAATGTGGTTGTAAACTCTGTTACACCACTTGTACCTACGGGTGAGCCTATAATAAGGCTTACCTGTAGGTACCGTGAATATCTCCTAAAACGCGCACAGTTTAGGAGATATTCAGTAGATGCGCTGCTGTCTAAGTCATTGGAACTGTGCCGTGACGTCATCGCGGCTCCGGCCAGTCACAGCGCATTATGCCTTTGTTTTTCAGGGTTTTTTCGTTATTTATTTTGCGGAGTTTTACAACCTCTTTAATGTGCAATGGCGAGGCTGCAGATGGGCACTGATCAGGCTGCATTAATGGGCACTGGAGAGGCTGCAGATGGGCACTGATCAGGCTGCATTATTGGGAACTGACCCTTTTGCTTCAAAGTTCTTCCCTCTTAAAATGAAGGTGCGTGTTATACACAAATAAATATGGTAAATACAAATTCATCTTACTTGGCTGAACCCTTGTGCCATTGTTGGTGCTTTTGATGAGCTGGAAAGCTTTCTGGAAGCCGTGGGCGTGCTGAGTAGGACTGTCCGAGGACTTTATACTGGCCACGAAGCTGGCCATCTCTCTCTTGGTCTCA
Source organism: Glandirana rugosa (assembly GCA_018402905.1). NCBI lineage: Eukaryota > Metazoa > Chordata > Amphibia > Anura > Ranidae > Glandirana > Glandirana rugosa. The sequence goes on from BLSH010044326.1 coordinate 506,443, forward strand.
CTGGTGGCCGGGGACAGAAATGTCTTATAGCACTGATCCAGGGAGCAGGTCCTCACCACGTCAGCCACAGTCAGGACAGAAATCTGGAGAGGCAGAAAGATTCCCATAGATTAAGCCATCATTAACAATACAGTTAACTGGTGAGTGGACAAAAACAATAAAGATTTCTATGAAACGTGAAGATAGATTGAAAGTGAAAAAAGACAGAAAGCGGAAAAAAAGACAAAGTGGAAAAAAAGACAGAAAGCGAAAAAAAGACAGAAAGCGAAAAAGAGACAGAAAGCGACAGAAAATACAAAAAGAATACAGTCTCCCTTAAATAATAATCATGATTTCATCTATCCACAGCAGAGAGATCTTGCTTTATATGCCACAGATGCACTTTAAGATCTGACAGGACAGGCTTACGACTGCTCGGACGGCCCTGTAAAAACATTTATCTTGCAGCCTGTGATTGTTCTTTACACCCAATTGCCAGAGGAATATCTTTGGAGACTCTCTGTATTATTTCTAGCATAAATTCAGAGCACAGATGTCGGACGCTCCACGTTCTCTTGCCAAATAGTGAATCTATCCCCAAATATTTCTTCTGCTATTTGTTTAGCAACTATTTTACTTGACTGAGCTCCCAAAATGATTAAAACATGCGCTCTCTCTCTCGCAGTGCTTCTGCCGCTCAATTATAAAATAGGATGCTTTTTGTTTTCCTATTGTACCACTCTAATGCCTCGTTTAAAATGAGCTTCCTGATGGGCTCATTAAAATAAACAGTTTGCAAGGTAAGTGGTCAAGTATAGGTCACAGTGCACATTGGGCAAAATTACAACTAGTCAAATCCTACACAACACCCCAAAAGACATTTTTTCCCCCATTTTCTAATTTTGGATAAGGTAGAGAACGGTTAACTACTTGAGTACCAGCCTGTATATACCCCTTCATTACCAGGCCATTTTTCAGTGCTGTGATAGCATGACGGAGTATTTACTTTGGGGGCAAAGAGGTTAAAAACAATTCTCAGATTTAAAGTGGTTTTAAACGTTCAATTTTTTTTACCTGATCTGTGCAATGGTTTTGCACAGAGCAGCCCCTATCCTCTTCTTCTGGGGTCCCCTGCCGGCGCTCCAGGCCCCTCCTCTTCATCGTGTGCCCCCACGGAAAGCTGCTTTCCATAGGGGCACCCATGTGGGCTCGCTCCTGAGTCCTGCTGCTGCGTCCATTGACACAGACAGCGGGACTCATCCCCACCCCCTTTTTACAGCTTTTGATTGAAGCAGCGGGAGCCAATAGCTCCCGCTGCTATCAATCTGTCCAATGAGGAGAGCGACAGGAGCTGGAGCTGCTGCGCTCATGCACATCGCTGGATCAGATTGGGCTCAGGTTAGAAAAAAGAGGGGGGGGGTCTGAGGGGAGCTGCAGCACAGAAGGTTTTTTCACCTAAATAAGATGAAAAACCTTAAGGCTTTACAACCACTTTAAATAATTGAACCCGCCTTTTACCGAGGCATTATCCTGGACTGAATGCTGTTCATCACGAGCCATGCTATGGCCGATAGCCACCTTGCAGGCTCAGTGACAACGGTTATTACTTGTTGTCTTGTTATTGTACTATGATCACTGTTCTTAATAAAAATATTTTCAACTCTAAATAATTGAACCCTCCACCTTGAATCTAAAGCTGCCTACCCTTCATTCATTAAAGTGGTTCTAATGTCAGAAGGTTTTTATCTTAATGCATTGTATGCATTAAGATAAAAAGCTTCTTTGTGCAGCAGCCCCCCTCAGCCCCACTAATACTTACCTGAGTCCAATATCGATCCAGCAATGTTGTACGAGAGTGCCATTGGCTCCCAATGATGTCAAAGTCAGTGAGCCAATAAGGAGAGAGAGGGGCGGGGCTGAGCGACGGCACCGTGTCTGAATGGACACACACAGCAGTGGCTCGGGTGCCCCTAGAGCAAGCTGCTAGCTGTGGGGCAGGAGGGAGGGGCGAGGAGCGCCGGCGAGGGACCCGAGAAGAGGAGGTTCTGGGCTGCTCTGTGCAAAACCACCGCACAGGAAAGAGTCACTTGATCAAAATGTCCTAATCCTTGTGTTAAAACTTTGTAAATTTAAATTATAACTTATTTGCAAGATGTGAAATTCTTTCAAAAAGGATTTGCAGTGTAAGATCTTTGCTCTTTTTTCAAAATTGGCTTCATTAAACGATTTTCAACAGAATGTTTTACTCACCTTATCATGCTCGTCGATGGAGTTTAGAATGACATTTGCAGCATCTTTGGCTATCTGCAGCTGTGTCTCTGTGATTGAAGCTCCATGATCCACAATCACCACTATATGCTTGGACTGTGGTCTCACCGTGGACACATAGATGGGTCTAATTAAATAAATAGAATAAGTTAGCATTCTGCAAAAGTTATATGCATGTAACAACATCATAAAATGTCCAGAAAATTAAAAATCACATTAAAGTAGACCTGAACTCAAAAAGTGAACATTTGCTAACGCGCAACTACACTGCACCCACAAACCAAGAATGCAATTTAATTCACTTTTAATGTTCAAAACAAACTCCCCCATCCATCAGTGCTTTATTTTGCTGATCAATCTGAAAAAAACACCCCCCTAGCATTTCTGGCCATGGCCATCTTGAGAAGGGGCAGATGATTTTTTAGCATTTACTTCCTGGAATTCATCTGCCCTTAGCTGAAGCATGCAGGCAGGTGTGCTTAGCTGAGAAAACCCCTCCTCCCTTACCGAAGACTCCTGGGATGTATGACATCATTTGCCTAGGCCAGGAAACCAGGAAGTAACTGAAGAAATGTAAAAAAAAGTTTAAAATAAGTAAATATAACATGTCCTATCTATTTACTAAAATTTAAAATAGTTAATGTTGATTGAGAGAATGAAGTTCCACATTAAAGGGAAAATCAATAAATGTCAATTATGCCCAAGCAGTACCCTGAAAAAATGTACCGTGAGTGCCTTGAATATTTCCTGAGCTTAAAGTAATTGTATAGGCAGAAGGTTTTCTATCTTAACCACTTCAGCCCCGGAAGGATTTTCCCCCTTAATGATCAGATCATTTTTGTGATACGGCCCTGCGTCCCTTTAACGGACAATTGCACGGTCGTGCAACACTGAATACAAACAAATTTGATGTCCTTTTTTCTCCACAAATAAAGCTTTCTTTTGTTGGTATTTGATCACCTCTGCGGTTTTTATTTTTTGCGCTATAAACAAAGAGCGACAATTTTGAAAAAAACAAAACAATTTTTTTTAACTTTTTGCTATAATAAATATCCAAAAAAAAAACAAATTTCTTCATCAGTTTAGGCCGATATGTATTTTTCTACATAATTTTGGTAAAAAAAAAAATCGCAATAAGCGTATATTGATTGGTTTGCGCAAAAGTTATAGCGTCTACAAAATAGGGGATAGATTTATGGCATTTTTATTATTCTTTTTTTACTAGTAATGGGGATCAGCGATTTTTAGCGGGACTGCGACATTGCAGTGGACAGATCAGACTTTTGACACTTTTTTGGGACCCTTGACATTTATACAGCGATCAGAGCTATAAAAATACACTGATTACTGTATAAATGTCAGTGGCAGGGAATGGGTTAACACTAGGGGGCGATCAAAGGGCTAAATGTGTTCCCTGGGAGGTGTTTCTAACTGTGGGGGGAGTGTGTTGACTGGGAGTAGAGAGAGAACACTGTTCCTGAGTACTTGCAACAACAGCAGATCTCTCTCCACTTCCCTGACAGAACGGGGATCTGTCTGTTTACATCGACAGATCCCCCGTTCTGTCTTTCTTTCCCGCGATCGCGGGTGGCCGGCGAACATCGTGGCCGCCGGCCACGCGCATTACAGGCCGATGTAATGCATTCTATGCCTTAAGATAAAAAGCCTTCTGTGAGCAGCAGCCCACCTCATATTTACCTGAGCCCACCATCTAGATCCAGCGATGTTGTAGGAGTGTCTCAGCTGCCTAGGACTCCCCTCCTCATTGGCTCTCAATGCTGTCAATGTCAGTCAGCCAATGAGGAGAGAAAGGGGGCGGGCTGGGCCGTGGCTCCATGTCTGAATGAACACAGGGAGCTGTGGCTCGGCTCAGGTGCCCCCATAGCAAGCTGCTTGTTGTGGGGCACTCAACAGGAGGGAAGGGCCAGGAGCCCCCAAAGAGGGACCTGAGAAGGAGGATGATCCAGGCTGATCTGTGCAAATCAAGCAGGTAAATAGAACGCTTGTTATTTTTAGCTAAAAAAAAAATACTAGACTTTAGTATCACTTTGAGCTTCACAGCTGTATGTCTGCGGTGTAGGATGGTCTTGGGCAGGGGTCTCCAAACTTTTTAACCACTTGCCGACCGCCTGCCGCAGTTTGATGGCGGCAAAGTGGTTCGTTATCGCAAACCGCCGTCACCTGATGGTGGCCGCGATAATGAGTATTGTGAGCGTGTGTGCACCGCCGGAGGCGCGCTCACTGTGTTCCGGGGAGGCCAGGGAGCGGGTAGGGCGGACTCGATCTCCGCCGGCTACCCGCAATGGCTCCCCCCGCAGTGAAAGAACGAAAGTCTATGTATGTAAACACGCATCTCCGTTCTGAAAGAGGGGGAAGGGCTGTGATCACAGGTTTCCTGTATATGGAAGCTGTGATCACTCCCCTCCCCCTGCCAGCCCAGCCACCATACAGTTAGAACACACTGAGGGAACACAGGTAACCCTTAGAGTGCCCCCTCCAGGTTAACCCCTTCACTGCCAATGGCATTTACACAGTAATCAGTGCATTTTTATTGCTGTATAAATGCCAATGGTCCCAAAAAAGTGTCAAAATGGTCCGTCATGTCCGCCGCAATATCGCAGATGGCTGCTATTACTATTAAAATATATTAAAAACATTAAAAACGCCAGAAATGAATTCTCATCATTTGTAAATGCAGCAACATTTGCGCAAACCAAACGCAGATTGCGATTTTTTTCCCCAAAAATATAAGGATATAAATTGAGCAAAACCGATGAAAAAAAGGGTTTTTTTGCAAAATTGTCGCTATTTTTTTGTTTATAGCGGTGATCAGAAATGACGCAGAGGGGATCAAATACCACCAGAAGAAAGCTCTATTTGTGGGGGGAAAAAAAAGGACGCAAATTTTGTTTGGTTACAACGTTGCACGACCGTGCAATTGTCAGTTAAAGTGACACAGTGCCAAATCGCAAAAAGTGCTCTGGTCCTAAAGGGGGAAATCCTTCCGGGGCTGAAGTGGTTAATGACTAGCAAGTCAGTAGCAGTTTTATATCAAATAAAGAAATGATGGCAAATAACAAACCATTTAGTGAAACAAAGCGCATATTAATCATGCCGTAACAGAAAAACAATATTGATAACAGGAAATGTAATCTGTGCACCTTTACCAGAAATCTAGGCACTGGTGAGTGAGATACTTATATCTTAGGTTCACAAGGGATATAGGAATGGAGATCATCCCTGCAAAAGAGCCTGAGTAAATAGATAAAAGAGAAAAGACAAAAGGGGGGGGGGTGTGAGGAAAAGGGTAAGTTAGAGAACACCGGGATCACCCCAGCCAGGGTAAAGTTTCTAAAACAGCAGCACACTGACCTGCTGCCTAACTGGACAGTCTGAGACTTGTAGTTCCTGCAGGAAGCAGAGCGGCGGCTGCCCGTCACTACAAACACAAAGTCAAGCTGACGGCGGTTAAACCTCACTTTAAGCAGTGTTTACTCTGCCACTGGAACCAATGTTCTGCTGCTGTCTGCTGTCACAGCCACGTCATTACATCACTGCTAGCAGTGTGCAAATTGGCGTCCCTGCAGGAAAGACTTCCAAGTGTGTCAAGTACCTTATCCACACAAACTATGCTCTGGCAGCCTGGCAAACACCAACCTGAGACCCTAAACCCCAACACAGACATATCACTGCAAAACAGTCATCTGAGACTGCAATCTAAGCCTCAATTTCTACATATTTTTGTAACAGCAGCAAGATGTCTTCATCAAGTCTGTTCGGCATTTCGTGTCTGAAGTGTTTCTGCCAAACAAACTCAAGGATCTCTGTACAAGGCTCTCCAACAACGTCCAGCTGAGCCTATCCTGGAACAAGCCTTGTGGAAGACAAATCTCCAACTTTAATGATCTGCGTCTTGAAGGTTCATTGTGTAAACCATTCAAGCATCACTCAGAGCCTGGGCTCCAGCCCCTCTCTCTGTCTAATATCGAGGCGAGGGGTGTCTAATGTGCTTGCTCAGGCATCAGAGAAGGGGGCCTGACTAAGGTGGAAAGTGTTGAAAACTAATCCCTGATGCTTGGCTATATAAACAGATTGTCAAGCGAACTGCTGTGAACAGCCTAGGTCTCAACTTCTCATATTGGTTGGTGGTAGAATCATTCTTCGCAAAAGAGAGCAGTGGAGGAAACAAAAAAGGAGGGGTTCTACCAAACATGAAGTTAGCAACATAGCTCCCAACGATCCGAATTTTGATCCCAAATCTCTGTAATCTTCTTCCCATACAGGGCTATTCAGGTCTGATACTTATTTTGGATGGCCATAGGCTTCTGATCTTTCCTAGTTAACTGACTTTCCAAGCAGCTGAGGTGGAGGAAGCGAAGATCCAGAGAATGGAGGAAGCAGAAGCAGGGATACCCTTGCACTGCAGGTCATTGGGTACAGCTTCCTCTCTAGCAAGAGAACAATGTAGCACAGTAATGACATCACCCAATCGAATTCCAGATCTGGTGAGATTATAGTTTGCCCTAGCCCATAGGTCTTTAAATTGCAGCCCTTTGCTTGTCTTTATACTCCCCCAGCAGAAAATCCATCTGATCGCTCTTCTTTCCTTACGGGGCTATTTAGGTCTAAACCTTTATCAGCGTGGATATTCTATGTCTTTATAACACTGTTTAGCGTACATCTACTAGATTTCTCTCATTCAGCCTGCAGACTGAACAAGAGTAATTTATGCCTGTATGGTTAGCCTAATGTTTACTATAATTAAAGTGGAACTTCACTTTTCCAATCAATATTATTTTTAATCCCTATGCTGCTAGAATTAGCAAGTAGATAGGAAAGTATATCATATTTACTTGTTTTAAACTTTTTTTTTTGTTACATTTCTTTAGTTATTTCCTGGTTTCTTGCCTAGGTAAAAGATGGCATACATTCCAGGAGTCTTCATGAGGGGTTTTCTCAGCTAAGCACACCCTCCTGCATGCATGCTTGAGTTTAAAGGCAAAGAGAAATGCCCACCAATAGAGTGGGACTATTGTAGGCATGCCTGACAGGAAAAACTCCAAAAACAGGAATTTTAAAAGCATAAACTTTATTACATAACAGCATAAAATAGATTGTAAAAGAATATGACCTGTACATATATATATATATATAGTGGTGGCATTTGATATGTTTTGACTAAGTTCTGGTAGTTATACCTAATGCCACCAATATATATATACACACACGCCATATTCTTTTACAATCTATTCTATGCTGTTGTGTAATAAAATGTATGCTTTTATCATTCCTGTTTTTGGAGTGTTTCCTGTATGGCATGCCTATAATAGTCCCCCTCTATTGGAGGGCATTTCTCATTCTATTGAGCTAATGGCAGATGGATTCCAGGAAGTAAATGCTACATGAACCATTTGCCCTTACTCAAGATGGCCACTGCCAGAAATACTAGGGGGTGGCTTTTGAAAGTGATTTCTCAACAAAACAAAAGACATGAATTGACGGGGGGAGTTTGTTTTGAATTTCAAAAACGTATTGAATTGTGCTTTTTGTTTTTGCTGCTCAGATGCAGCAAAGATCTGTTTTTTCCCCCCAATTCTTTATTTATAAAGAATACACGGGATATACTGGAATAACCATCATGACATGTCTGACTGAATACAATATTAAAAAAGACAAGGCTCAATATCACACAGGTCAATGTTGGACATCGAAAGCTAATAACCGTAGAGGTACAGTTAGACATTTCGCCCTCAGCTCTAGCAAATCTCTGCATCCTGTGTGGCATTTTATGCGGCAAAAATGAAAATAGAAAAAAATGTGCATCGGTAAGCAAGGTGTAATCGGAGAGGACAAAAAAAAACCTCTCTATCAAACTTAGAGAGTAATAATAATAATAAAAAAAAAAAAGAAAAGGAGAGGAAAAAGAGAGCAAGAGGAAAAGAGAGAGAGAGGCAAAAAGAAGTGTAAAAAAAAAAAAATGGAGGAGGGGGCAGTGCAGGA
>BLSH010044326.1:529241-544480 GCA_018402905.1 Glandirana rugosa
AAGTCATTTGGTTGCAGCTTCTCAACACGTGGAGTAAAATAGCAGAACCCCGGACCGAACCCGAACGATTTTTGAAATGTCCGGGTCCGGGTCCGTGCCACGGACACCCTAAAGTTCGGTACGGACCCAAACTTTACAGTCTGGGTTCGCTCAACACTACCCCCCGGCCATCCCTCCTATCCAGGTGTACAGGGGAGGCACATGGGCCCCCTGGAGCATGGGGCCCGGTTGCAATTGCATCCCCTGCAACCCCTATCATTACTCCCCTGTAAAACAATGATGAATGCTACATGCATACATGAACATGGTTTGAATTTGATATGATGTAATGGAAATGAGATTGGTTTACTGAAGTGGAGACTTTACTGCAATCCATCAAACAAAGCCATTAGTGGGAAACACCTCAGCTGTCTCCAGCTGTCAATGAAAAGCATTAAGGCGAGTTATCTGCAGAACTGAAGAGCGATCACTCAGCATCAAGTATCATGGGGTATCTCCTTCAACAAATCACACGCTAGATAAACAGAAGAGAATGCATTATAGTCTCAATGACATTCACAGAGATCCTGGGATGCAAGACTTCACATGCACACCTCTCCGTCATATAATCTCCAGCATGGGGAAAGCTGTTAAATAGGAAATCTAATATCTGTAGGTTCTCCAGGAAAGGGACTAGAGAAGAACTCCAGCAAGGAATATCTAAGGTGGACCTAAAATCAGATATGAACTGTTCATGTTAACCACTTCAGCCCCGGAAGAATTTCCCAGGTTAGGACGAGAGCACTTTTTGCGATTTGGCACTGCGTCGCTTTGACAATTGCGCGGTCATACGACGTTGTACCCAAACTAAATTTGTGTCCTTTTTTCCCCACAAATAGAGATTTCTTTTGGTGGTATTTGATCACCTCTGCGTCATTTCTGATTACCGCTATAAACAAAAAAAGTCACAATTTAGAAAAAAAAACCCCACACATCTTTCTTACTTTTTGCTATAATGTCCAAAAATATATATAAAAAAACAGATTTATTCATCAGTTTTGGCTGATATATATACTTCTACATACTTTTGTAAAAAAAAAATAAAAAAAAAAAAATTATGGCGTTTTTACAATTTTTTTTTTTTTTTTTTTTACTAGTAATGGCGGCAATCTGCAATTTTTATCAGGACTGTGATATTGCGGCGGACATTTTTGACACTTTTTTGAGACCAATGACATTTATACAGCGATCAGATCAAAAAGAAAAAAAAAAACAAAAAAAAACAGATTACTGTATAAATGTCACTGGCAGTGAAGGGGTTAACCTGTAGGGGGGTGCAACCAAGGGGTAAACTGTGTTCCCTAGGCGTGTTCTAACTGTGAGGGGGCTAGGCTGCCAAGGGCCTAAGAGATCTAACTAATGCCAGTGACAGGGATCAGTAGATGTCTTAGATGCGCACTGACAGAGCGGGGAACCGCAGTGTTTACATTGGCGGTTCCCCGCTTTTCTCCTATTGTAAGCGATTGCGGATCGCCGGCGGACATCGAGTCCGCCCGACCCGCAGCCACACTCCTGGAGCTCATACCAGGCACGAGAGCGCACTGCTGGCGGCGCGTGCTAGTGAATCGCCGTTTATAGACGGCAATTCGCGTTATGCTGCCACCTTGCAGCAGTAAATGTACACAACATGGTTGCCAAGTGGTTAACACTCACTTGCCGGCCACTTTATTAGGTACACCTGGTTTGGTAACAGGTTCAGGCTGGTGGTGGTGGTCTATTGATGTGGGGGATATTTTCTTGGCACACTTTGGGCCCCCCGAGTACAAATTGAGCATCGGCCTACCTGAGTATTGTTGCTGACCATGTCCATCCCTTTATGACTACAGTGTCCCTGTCTTCTGATGGCTCCTTCCAGCAGGATAATGCACCATGTCACAAAGCTCCAATCATCTCACCACTGGACAAAGAGGTCCCTGCACTCCAATGGCCTCCACATTTCCCACATCTCATCCAATAGAGCACCTTTGGGATGTGGTAGAACGGGAGATTGGCATCATGGATGTGCAGCCGACAAATCTGCAGCAACTGTGTGATGCCATCATGTCACTATGGACCAAAATCTCTGAGGAATGTTTCCAACACCTTGTTGGATCTATGCCACAATGCATGAAAGCAGCTTTGAGGGCAAAAGGGGGTCCAACCCGCTACTAGCAAGGCGTACCTAATAAAGTGGCCGGTGAGTGTATATGTGAAGTTAATGGAATATACAGTTATGCCATTGAAAACCTTTGTAAAGCCCTGGGTTTAAAAAAAAAAAAAAAAAAAATCATGGTCACGCAACTGCTTGTATACTATGTATGCTTCTTTTATTTAATGTTTGAGGTCCCCAGTTTGGGATTTCTCAACTAAGAATGAATCACATAGCCCCCAAACTGCCCACAGCCACCTGGGATACGCACATCACACATCCCAGGAGGCTTAGGGTCAATAAAAAAAAAACCCAAGTACATAAGGCGAGTCATCGGGGGGCTGGCTATCTCTAATTGGTTCTTGCAACTGGCCCCCTGGTGATGTGTCATAGTTGATGCCAGTCAAGTTTCTTCACCCCAAACTCGCTCATCCGTGTCTTTTTGGACCTTGCTTTGTGCACTGGTCCAAATCATTTGGTGGAGGAGGGATTATGGTGTGGGGTTGTTTTTCAGGGGTTGGGCTTGGCCCCTTAGTTCCAGTGAAGGGAACCCTTAAGGCATCAGCATACCAAGACATTTTGGACAATTTCATGTTCCCAGCTTTGTGGGAAGAGTTTGGGGTTGGCCCCTTCCTGTTCCAACATGACTGTGCACCAGTGCACAAAGCAAGGTCCATAAAGACATGGAAGAGTGGATTTGGGGTGGAGGAACTTGACTGGCCTGCACAGAGTCCTGACCTCAACCCGATAGAACACCTTTGGGATGAATTAGAGTAGAGACTGTGAGCCAGGCCTTCTCAACCAACATCAGTGCCTGACCTTACAAATGTGCTTCTGGAAGAATGGTTAAACCTTCCCATAGACACTCCTAAACCTTGCGGACAGTCTTCCCATAAGAGTTGATGCTGTTATAGCTGCAAAGGGTGGGCCAACTCAATATTGAACCCTACGGACTAAGACTGGGATGCCATTAAAGTTCATGTGCGTGTAAAGGTAGGCGTCCCAATACTTAACAATAATAGTATATATACTGCAGGCGGTATAGTTGGTTCTAATGCCCAGCCAAAGCGGTCTGAGAGACAAGATTCAATGATCTGCTGCAGGCACTGATCCTCATTAATCCTCCAACACAGGGGGTGGCTCCCAGCTACCTTCCAATTAGAGCGAAACATGTTAGGGCTTCCAATACAGATGGCAAAGTCTGTACGATGGAGGGTTTAATACACTGGAACCATGGCTTTTAAATGGTGAGGGGCTCCCTTTCCTGAGAATTGTGGAGCACGGCAGTCCGAGGTTCTGTGCTGACAGCACCCTCACTGTTTGCTCCGAACACAGTGACCGAGCCGTTCGCAAGAGCTCTTAGTCATTGCTTCTGATAGGGAGCCAGCAGGATGGGCTCCAGATCATCTGACCACTGCCAATCCCATTGGTCACATAGGAAGCTGCTCTGCCTCCATGCATTTAAAAGGCTACTAAGAGGCAGCATGAAGGTGTTAATGAGCACAGCCCCACAATTCAGGTAAGGGGTAACAGAAAAATAAAAGAGTGGTGAAGTTCCTCTTTAAAAATTATGCTTGGCAACTTTCAGTTAACAGCCGCTGCCAACCAACCTGCAAAGGTCTGGGAGGTGGCTTTTTGCAAAAATCTGGCTACGGGATGCTGCCACTGCAGGAAGACGTCATATCGAAACGCGTAGGGTAGGGGCAAGGATGCTGACGTCACCACGCCAGCCAAGATTGTACTCAAAGCACTTTCACAAAGGACACTACTGAGTTTTCACTTTGTTGGACTGTTTTTCTTCTTTTGAATCACTTCATGGACAATATGAACTTACCCATTTTTTCCTTTGTTGTTTGCAAGGTTCTAACCCATTGGTATAGAACATCTGCCATCCTGCACAAGATATTCCCACATAAACCAGACCAGTGCTGGAGATGCGGTAACCCCAAAGGCTCTATGCTCCATATCTGGTGGGACTGCCCCCAAATCATCCCATACTGGAAGCAAGTACACACAATCATCTGCAAAGTATCCTCCAATGCTATTGAATTCTCAGCACCCCCAATACCTCCTACACCAGGGATAAGCAATTAGCGGACCTCCAGCTGTTGCAAAACTACAAATCCCATTATGCCTCTGCCTCTGGGTGTCATGCCTGTGGCTGTCAGAGTCTTGCTATGCCTCATGGGACTTGTAGTTCTGCAACATCTGGAGGTCCGCTAATTGCATATCCCTGTCCTACACCATTCCACGACCCTGAAACATTCAAACATTCCGGAAGCAAAAGAAAACTTCTTCCCTTCAAAATTGGTTCTCCAGACTCAACAAAACCTTGGAGATGGAAGAACGAATGGCCATCTGCTCCAATAACCTAACCTCACACAAAAAACCTGGTTGTGCTGGATAGATTTTCAAACATCAGAGCAGTACAAAGAAGTAATCCACAGCGGACTCCCCGCATCTTCTCGAATATGATTAGAGCTCGTCCTTTTCTCCGAAACCCTTAATGTATAAGCTCCCTCACTCTTCTAACACTCCTTTCCTCGCCTCCTTACCCCTCCCCTGTCATCGACTAACTTACCAATCCCCACTTACCAAATCTTTACTCTGGTGTCCCTTAACTTTATACGAGACCCAGGGTGACACTAGTGGAAAATTCCTCACTTTACACCCGAGACACCTTTCATCCACTCTCCCAGTATCGGTCAAGCCTATGAACAACCAAAGTTTTCTATTGTAATGAGATGTTATATTCAATCTATGTTCATCTTGTACTCCAATGTTTGCTATAGGGGCACCATTGTAAAGCCTCCTTATACTTGTCTATCCCATGTATTATTTTCCTCAATAAAACTTTATGGAACTAAAGTGGATGTAAACCCACCACTCACTCACTATATACTAATGGCACGGTATTAATGTATATGTACATGTAATCCCCCTGCATGTATCCCTACCTTGCAAATGTCACCCCTTTCAGCAGTATCAGCCTTGCAAAACACTGAAATCAGTGGGTGTGATGTCACAAGACTCCCCACCCAGCTCTATACTGAGAGCGGGGGGGGGGGGGGGGGAGTGTGAAGCTCTGTATGCTCCATGCAGGAGATAAGGAAATTACCTGACACTCACACAGCATGGAGTGAAACAACTCCCTTTTCTCCCTTAGTTGGCCTTTTTCTTAATGAAAAAAGATAAGGGGATTACTCAGAGCTTGATTTACTCTTTGTGGCAAAACTGGGCACAGATGACATGATAGCCTCTCCTGTACAAGGTAGAAGTGTCAGTATTTTTTATTTTTCAGGTTTACATCCACTTTAACTGTCCAGTGATTGGTCGGAGGAGGAACAAACCCTGAACTGCAACAGAGAAAAGTCAGGTCAGATTTGGTTGGCAGAGCTGTGTAAATCCCAGGCATGGATGGACAAAAACAAGATCTCTGGCAGCTAAAACAGCCCTTTATATGTATTTTATCTAGGTCATTAAAAGTGTTACTAAACCAACAACAGTAAAATCAGTCTGTATATGCAGTAAAGCATGCTTGTTATATTCACTGTGGAACCTAAGGGGCTATTCCTCTTCATTGAGTAAAAAGGCTGTCTGATCCTGTCTTCTCACATCCCCCCCTTCTTCCACAGTCCCCAATCCATCTGGTGATAGAACAGAGCCTTGGGGACAAGCTGCACATGCTCAGTTTGGTGTGTAATGCTAGAGAGTTTTGAGTGCATGTGATCAGCACAGGGCCAATCGGCACTGCCCAGACAGAGGATCAGGGGTCCTGCATCCTCACAACACAATCAGGGGAGAATGAAAATTCCTCCTACAAGCTTTAGGCTGGGTTCAGACTTATGCGAACTGGATGCGGGTTTCCCAATGGAGCCGGTTCACAGGGCGGCTGCGGAGCGGAATGCACAAGGGTCCTGTGAGTTTTTGGGTCAGTTTCAGGTCTGAATTAAGGCAAAAATTCGGGTCTGATTCGTCCCTGGAATGGAGAACAAGGATGCACCGGACCCCTGCTGTGAGCCGCTTTAAGGCAGGGTTTCTCAACCAGGGTTCCTCCAGAGGTTGCTAGGGATTCCTTGAGCAATGGTCAATTTCTACCTCTCAGATAAATTCCCAATGACACCATCGATCTTTTTAGCTATCTGTAAGGGGGTAATTCTTCCCAATGACCACAAGTGTAAGGAGCATTCTTCCCATTGACCATCACACTAATGTATCATGAGGTGTAGATTTTTTAATTTTTAGCAGGGGTTCCCTGAGACCGGAGAATTATTTCAAGGGTTCCTCGGTGTTGAAAAGGTTAAGAAAGGCTGCTTTAAGCAGTTTGCCCAGAGCTCAGCTTTAAGAGAGTAAAAAAAAAAAGAATCTGTAAAATAAGCCTGCGTACCCAATACCAGCACGCTATCTCATGTCTGGGAACGCACGCAAGGAAACACCACAGCCAAGGATATAGCCAAAGCCTGCATTGTTCAAGCCTGAAATTAGCAGATTTACTAAACAAAGGATACAGCCTGAGCAGGGAACAGCAACTATTAGCAGGATTTAGCTGTAATCTCATCTTCTCTGTAGGTAGAAAGGAGATGAAAAAGGAGAATACAAGACAACAAAAAAAGTCATGACAAATAGAGGTGTAAATGTGGTTTATGGCAACGCTTTAGAAATGCCATTCTGGAAATTACAATATTGTACTGGATGTGAAATAAACAATAAAAAATGTGGGCAAGAAGGCTGTCATGCTAGATTGACAATAAACTGCAATCTGCTAATAAAATCACAGCTCGGTGTACATTCTCAGCACACCCCAACGCCATAATAAATAAACTTCCTTGTGAATGCTCAGGATTTACATCCCTCCGCCCTGGCCATTGAAAATTTACCAATGATCTTGAGCCTAGGTTCACATATGTGCGATCTCAGACATCGCATGTGATTCGCACCCAAATCGCAGGTGCTGATCACATGTGATGTCTCTGCATTGCGAGTTCAGCCATACAGTTGTATGCCTGAACTTGCATTGGATTTGCACGAAAATAGCGCAGATACTTCCCCCCCCCCCCCGCACTAGAATCGTATCGTATTGGTGTTCTCACCTATGCGATCCGATTCCTGTGCGAGTTCACAGTTCGCACTGCGATCTGTGAACCGATCTGGGGGTGTCATTAACAATGTATTCACACCCGCAGCGGTTTGCAGAGGGCAGCGTGGACTGCCTGCGGGAGAGGTGCGATGCGGGAACCGGCCCTGGAATCATTCCCGCATCACACAAGTGTGAACCTAAGGTAAGAGGCGGCTGGGTGAAGATATCAACAATGGTGAGGGAGCGAAAGGAGCCGAGTTCAGTTTTGCTTTAAAGCATAAATTCATTATTTTGTTTTTTTAGTAGAAAAGGGATAAAAAAAAAAAATGTATTTTGTTTTAAACTCTTCCCTTTTGTGTCCCATTACCTTCACTTCTGGCCCCAGAGACACAACAAAGTGCTAACCAATCTCTACAAAGTACAGAGAATCCCATTCTCAGATCGCTGTCACTGGAAGAAAGGAAACTGAAAGATTTCTCCTTACTAACTGTTCTTGTGACAGCTTAAAGCGATTGAAAAAGTTTGTTTTTTGTTGTTTTATAAATAAAAACATGTGAGGGCCCGTTAGCACCTAGGCGATTTGCGATCCGACTTGTATCGCCTCAAGTCGCCTGACATCAGAAATCCCATTGAAATGAATGGAGCCGTCTTAACATGCGCTACTCAAGTCGCTCGACTTCTGAAAAGGTTCTTGTACTATTTCAAAGCGACTTCTAGGTGATTTGAGCCCATAGAAGTCAATGGAACTCGCTTCCAAGTCGGAGCACCGTCTATGAAGAAGCGTCTTTGAAGCGACTTTACAGGAAAAAGAAAATAATTTTTGAAGGCAGCTCCCCCTCCCTCTCTTCTCTAATTGGCCACAGGCAAAGATGCCTAGCATGGAGGTCGCTTCAGGTCGCGTTGTAATGCCCAAAGTAGCTCTGAAGTCTCTTTCGTATCACCTAGCAAAGTCGCCCCTGAAGTCGGATCTCCTAGGTGTGAACCGAGCCTTAAACGTACCTGCTCTGAAAGCGGTTGTATCCCTAAAAAGTCATTTTTACCTACAGGTAAGCCTATAATAAGGCCTATAATAAGGCTTACCTGTAGGTAAAAAGAATATCTCCTAAACCTGCACGGTTTAGGAGATATTCTCACTGGAGGTGCATGCACAGTGATGGCCCGGCGCAAAGCGCCAGACCCTGCCGGAAAGTCCGCCATAAAGACAGGGTCCCGCGCATGTGCAGGAGTGACGTTTCACGGCTCCAGCCACTCACATCGCCGGAGCCGTAGACCCGGAAGGATCCCCAGAGGAAAGATGGCAGCTCCCTCCTTGGGGACCAGGCGGACCTGTCGGAGCTTCGTTCTGAAGTAAAGTACTTTATAATGAGCTAGTATGTGCTGCATACTAGCTCATTATGCCTTTGCCTTGCAGGTGTTTTTTTTTTTTTCCCTAGGGGAGACAACCGCTTTAATATACTCTACTGAAGTCAGAGCGACTTCAGAAAAGGTTCCTGTATTACTTCTAGGTGACTTCTATCTGAATGGTGCCCATAGAATTGAATAGAAGTCGCCTCAAAGTCGGATCCCCCATCTAAATGGAAGGGACTTTACAGTTAAAAGAAAAACATTTATCCGGGGCAACCCCCTCCCTCCCTTCTCTGATTGGCCACAGGCAAAGTCGCCTAGCATGAAGTCGTGTTGTAAGTCACCTGAGGTCATGCTGAAATTGTCTAGCAAAGTCACGCTGAAGTCGGGTCACCCCTGTGTGAATGCAGCCTTAGGGTTTTGCACAGAGCAGCCCAGATCCTCCTATTCTGGGGTGCTCCTGGCTCCTCCTCTTCATTGGGTGCCCCCACGGAGAGCCGCATTCTATGGGGGCACTCATGCGGGCGCGCTCCCGAGTCCTGCTGTTGCGTCCATTGACAGACAGGAGGACTCGGCCCCGCCCCCAGCTCGTGTCACTGGACTTGATTGACAGCAGCAGGAACCAGTGGCTCCTGCTGCAATCAAGCTATCCAATGAGGACCAGAGAGGGCGGTGAGCCTGGGGGGGCTGCAGCACAGAAGACTTTACAACTCCTTTAAAGTGGTTGTAAACCTCAGACATGAAATATGAACAAAGCATATCCCTCTATAGTGTGTACTTGTCTCAATCCAGACCACTAAGGCCCCCTTCACACTTGTGTGACCTGAAAGTCGCGCGATTTTGCCGTGACTTGAAGCAATGCCAAATGGCACAGCACAAGCACTGTGCTGTAAAACATGCTTTATAGGGACAGGATTTTTTATTTTCTTTTTTTTTTTGGTTTAAACACTTTTCCTTGCCAGACACCAAGAAAAAAAAAAAAAAGCTGACAGGGAAGGGAACTCCAGCTGATTCACAGCCTCAGCTCTGTTCCTGTGTGCTCTGTGGAGGGGGTGTCCCTTCCCTCCAATCAGTTCTCTCAGCTCCCCTCACTGAGTGTCATTTCAGCTCTGATGTCATCAAGACCAGCGTAGGGTCCAAAGCCCTGAACTGTATGTGAGGACGCTGGGGGCAAGTATACTACAGGATAGTGGGGGAGCACAGTCTGTCATTGGAGGGAAGGATCGGGTAAGTAAAAATTTCTCTCCTCCCCTAGGCAAAACAAGCTATTATTAACTCTTGCAATGTAGGCACAGTCCCGGTATTTTATTACCTCTCTCAGAGATCACAGTACTTCCTCTGACAAGGCCTTCATTTGCTTTTCTCTCCAGAACGATGGAGGCATCTTTGTTCAGCCATCACTCATGATTACTATTTATTTCTGATATCAAGATGCCAACTCCACGAAGACACAATTATGTAATAACAAAATTGGGGAAGGGGCAAAGAGAGGATACGGGCCAAACGCCCTAGATGCCAACAGGCTGGGGCGTGCACAGAGTACTGACTCACCTCATCAGAGGTGGATCTCACCACTAAGAACTGAATAATTATGCACAAAACACTGGGGGTGGGTTGATAGAGACAACCCTAAAGACAGTTCAAAAACGTGGGAGAAACAGCAGTATAGCAAGTGCAGGAGCTTTATTACCAAATAATTAATCAAAATTACAGACAGCGGTGAATGTGAAGACATGAAAACATTAAAATTGACAACGTTGTCATTAAAAGCACCTCCTACATCCACCCCAACAACGTCATAGAAGAAAAATTTATATATGATAGTATAATGTGCTAGTATCGGGCTTGGAGATGTATTCTGGGAAACCACTCAGGTGGCACGCCATCAACGGCTGTCTGCCAATACTGGGGACATCCAGATCATCTATTGCCCATATACACGTCTAAAATTAGTCACACTCCAGTAATTGACATGATTGTACCCAGTTGCCAATAATTGGTGTTCAGATATAAAATTGAATATCTTTATCGAAGTCCGAGAAATATTCCTTGATCCAACAATGCAGAATGGCCAGATGAAAAAGATTTTTATATATGGAAAAAATATGGCCCCAGCAAGTCTCACCCAGGGGCAGCAAAACCCCCCTCCCCGTCTGCGCAACCACAATGGCACACTCACCAAGAGGGCATCCACCTACAGAAAGGACACCAAAGGGCCTCAACTCCGAACGGGGTCTGGCATTTAGGGGTTGCAGAGGATGCTTGACTATGTGCATCCTCTGCAACCCCTAAATGCCAGACCCCGTTCGAAGTTGAGGCCCTTTAGTGTCCGTTCTGTAGGTGGATGCCCTCTTGGTGAGTGTGCCATTGTGGGAGCGCGGACGGGGAGGGGAGGGAGGGTTTGCTGCCACTGGGTGGGACTTGCTGGGGCCATATTTTGGACGCATGTCTTTACAGCACCAATGTAAAACTTTAATTTCGGATGTTATCATATTCATGTACTAATTTCTGTATATTTTCAGTGTAAAGAAAAACTGTTATGTACCGTTCAATCAATGTCCCCTGAGGAAGCCTGGCGAAACATGTCGGGATTTTGACCCAATCTCTATATGATTGTTTGGAGTACTTACAACCATTGTGGTGATACCTTACGGTATCGGTTTTAAGCATTGATTATTTTTTCTCTTTTGTCTGTTTGTTTTTTATCCATTTGTAAATTAATAAAAATTTTGATCTTATTATAATATATATACTTTTTGTCTCTCTGCACTGGATAATCCCATAGGGGAACTTTCTCCCTAACCAACCAATCCAATACCATTTGTTTGGGATGAGGTGCGTGGTTTTGTTAACAACAACAAAAAATACATGAGGAGTAAGTTTGGACAGGGAATAATCCATATAATCTCTTGTATCATGTTTGCAATCTCGGATAATCTCTTGTATCATGTCTGTAATCTCTGATCATCTCTTGTATCATGTCTGTAATCTCTGATCATCTCTTGTATCATGTCTGTAATCTCTGATCATCTCTTGTATCATGTCCACAGCCTCCGGCCATCTCTTGTATCAGGTCTGCAGTCTCTGACCAACTCTTGTATCATGTCTGTAATCTCTGATCATCTCTTGTATCATATCTGCAGTCTCTGACCAACTCTTGTATCATGTCTGTAATCTCTGATCATCTCTTGTATCATATCTGCAGTCTCTGACCATCTCTAGTATTATGTCTGCAGTCTCTGATCATCTCTTGTATCATGTCTGCAGTCTCTGACCATCTCTAGTATTATGTCTGCAGTCTCTGACCATCTCTTGTATCGTGTCTGCAATCTCTGATCATCTCTTGTATCATTTCCGCAGTCTCTGACCATCTCTACTATCATGTCTGCAGTCTCTGATCATCTCTTGTGTCATGTCCATAGTCTCTGATCATCTCCGGTATTATGTTCTCAGTCTCTGACCAGCTCTTTTATCATGTCCATAGGTTTTGACTATATCCTGTCATGTATTTTCACTTTCTGGCACTGAATATTCACTGAATTTTTTGTGGGGCCCTTTGGTGATGTTAGGGGCTGCACCCCATAGCAAGAACGTTGACCACAACTGCTAGTCCATTTTTTCCCTTCAGTCATGTTTTTGTAAAAATGGTTGAAGCTGATTTCAGTAAGCAATGGTCAAATCGCTGTGAGAGGATATTTCAGTGGTTGCTGTGGGCTCACATGAAGTGAACACCATACTGTAGTTTCTCCATCTGGCAAAGACAGATAACTCAGACACTATGCATGCACATACTTAGGCCCCTTTCACATGATAATAAGCCTGCTGGGATCCGCCTGTCCGTTTTTCCGAGTGGGCCATCCATTCCCTTCTATGGGCGGGCGGATGTCAGTGGAGATGTCCACTGACACCCATCTGCCATTCGATCCGCAAAGATACGCTCAAAATGGACGTATGGCGATATGTTCGCCTTCCGTCCAGGGGATCGGTATAGTGGTTAGCACTTTTTCCTGGCAGCAAAAGGGTCGCAGGTTCAAATCCCAACCATGACACTTCCTGCCTGGAGTTTGCATGTTCTCCCTGTGCCTGTGTGGGTTTCCTCCGGGTACTCCGGTTTCCTCCCACACCCCAAAGACATACTGGTAGGTTAATTGGATCCTGTCTAAATTGGCCCTAGTATATGTATGAATGTGAGATAGGAACCTTAGATTGTAAGGTCCTTGAGGGCAGGGACTGATGTGAATGTACAATGTATATGCATAAATTGACGGCGCTATATAAGTATCTGAATTAAAAAATAAAACAAAAACGGACATGCCCATAGAGAACAGAGGGGACTCTGACCGGTCCGTCCCTGCACAGTGAGCAGAGACGGACCTGTCATCTGCCGGCTCAGCGGAGATCAATGGATCGATCCCCCGATTAGCTGGCGTAGTCACCCCATGTGAAAGGGGCGTTAGGGTACATTACCATCACTACTGACTGCACTTCCAGTTTTAGTCAGAAGACTGCCAACCAAATTGCGAGATGAAATTCCCCCCATTGGTGACAGAACGCAATAAATCCTTCCCTATTCAATTAAAAAAAAAAAAAAAAAGTACTACTCTATTACCCCAAAAAAAAAAAGAAAAGAAAAGAAAGGAGGGCGGTTATAAACAAAGAGAACTTGAGCGGGGCCTCTGGGCCAGCTAGCAATGTTTATAAAAAAGTATAATTTCCATGTGCTGCTCTACTCCTCCATCATCTCCCACCGAGCTGAATATGACCCCGGCACAGATACATATTACTAATCCACCTTCTCTTTATTAAAGACCCTCCATAAACATCATCAGTCACTTTATTTATAGAAGTGAAGTATTTACTCCCGAGATGAGTCCACTTTCTAGCTGCCTAAAAGACGGATTGAAGACATGAACTTTGGAACCCGCAGTTAAATTATAAACAGTCCCTAAGTGCCTGGAGCGCAGCCTCTAGACTCCGTAAACAGTCGCTGCGTAATGGCCTATAGTAGATGAACTTAATCCAAGATAGCGCACAGGCGAGTTTCATTGAGCTGGAGCCAAAACTCTTTTCAAAACACTGTAAGGCTTTTTTTGGATACATAAAAATTTTTTGTTGGAATTCCCAAATTTACATGTTTTTTTTTTTTTCAGGGCGAAGAGATGCACAGAGCATGAAAGGAATATTAACTAGTTCAGTTCCGGAAGGTTCTACTCCCTTCATGACCAGGCCATTTTTTTTGTTATTCAGCACTGTGCTACTTTAACTGGTAATTTCTCGGTCATGCAATGCTGTACACCAGGGACACCATGAGGACCGCCCAGGACCACCAGGGAGGTGATCTGGAGGCCACCCAGGGAACACCAGGGAGCCCACACTAGACCACCAGGTAAGAGGTATACAGTGCACTGTAGGGATGGCACTGTGCCCATATGTGATGCCTGCCAGTGCCATCCCTAACAGTGCTGTATGCAGTGCCATCTACCAGTGCCACCTTTCAGTGCCCAACAGTGCCACCCATCAGAGTCACCTATCATTGCCACCTATAAGTGCCCATCAGTGCTGCTTATCAGTGCCACCTTATCAGTGCCCGTCAGTGTAGCCTCATCAGTGCCCGTCAGTGTAGCCTCATCAGTGCCCGTCAGTGTAGCCTCATCAGTGCCCGTCAGTGTAGCCTCATCAGTGCCCGTCAGTGTAGCCACATCAGTGCCCGTCAGTGTAGCCACATCAGTGCCCGTCAGTGTAGCCACATCAGTGCCCGTCAGTGTAGCCACATCAGTGCCCATCAGTGTAGCCACATCAGTGCCCATCAGTGTAGCCACATCAGTGTCCATCGGTGCAGGAGGAAATGTACATATATACAAAATTTTATGACAGAAACAAAGAAAAACTTATTTTTTTCAAATTTTCGGTCTTTATTTGTAGCTTAAAAAATAAAAACTGCAGGGGTGATCAAATACCACCAAAATAAAGCTCTATTTGTGGGAACAAAATGATAAAAATTTTGTTTGGGTACAACGTCGCATGACCGCACAGTTGTCATTCAAAATGCAACAGTGCTGACAGCTGAAAATTGGTCTGGGCAGGAAGGGTGGTAAGTGCCTGGTATTGAAGTGGTTAAAAAAACAAACCAAAAAAAGCCAATAAGTGTATATGAATTAGTTTGTGTGAAAGTTATAGTGTACAAACTAACTATATTTTAAAACTGATCACTGGATGTACTCACAGCCTTTTTTAATTTCTCGAGGCCCTTAAAATGCTAGGACAGTAGACACATCCCCCAAATTCTCCCCCTTTTTGGAAAGTAACCAGCCTGAGACCAGCTGCGGGAGTTTTGGGAGAGGAATGTTGTCCCATTACTGCCTGATATAGGATTATAATTGCTCAACAGTCCTGGGTCTTCTTTGTCATATTTTTTGTTTCAAGATGCACCAAATATTTTTAATTATTTCTTAATTATTTTTAAATAATTCTTCTACTACAATACAAAGCCATGCTCTTGTCATAGATATTGTCCTGTTGAAACATGCAAGGGCTACCCTGAAAAAGATGCATGTGGATGGGAGCATATGCTGCTGTACAACCTGGACATATAAGGAGAGGGTTTTGAGGGCGTCGACCAGAGTCCGACCAATGAAAGGTTTTTCCCCCTCT
>BLSH010044326.1:552667-569219 GCA_018402905.1 Glandirana rugosa
GCCCCCCCCCCCCCCGGACACAGTTATCGCAGCATATGACAGGGGTTTGTGATAACGAGCCACTCTGTCGCCGTCAGACTGCGGTCGGTAAGTGGTTAAATGAAAACGCCTGTAAGCGAAACGCTCCTAGACGCGAGTTACCGCGTTTAGGCGCGTTTACAGGCATTTGGTGTTTCAAATGCCTCTGAAGGACCATCTGAATGCATTTTTTTTGCTTTCCAAAAAAAAAAAGCCTCCAAACTCAACTGCCTGGAAACGACCCTGTGTACATGGACTGATAAGGTAACAGAGGAGAGTTCAGGGCAGCTGAAAAAAAAACGCTCAAATGCGTCTAAATGTCCGTTTACCAGTAGCAGTGTACATGAGGCCTGTACGTACGCCGAAAAACAAAAAACCAAAAAAAAACAAACACTGTAAGACAAAGGCATAGTGAGCTAGTATGCATACTAGCTCATTATGAAATACTTACCTTAGAACAAAGTTGTTGCAGCGGTGCCCGCACACACACACGTGACCGGCAACATGACTCAGCGTTATTTCTGGGTTCGTGGGGCTCAGACGCTGTGATTGGCCGGAGCCGCGATGACGTCACTCCCGCGTGTGCGCAGGAACCGCCAGTCACGGCACCGGCCCTGAAGAAACGGCAGTCCCCTCTCCTCCTGGGTGCGGCCGGTCCCCCCTCTCCTCCTGTGTGCGGCCAGCCCCCTCTCCTCCTGTGTGCGGCCAGCCCCCTCTCCTCCTGTGTGCGGCCAGCCCCCTCTCCTCCTGTGTGCGGCCAGCCCCCTCTCCTCCTGTGTGCGGCCAGCCCCCTCTCCTCCTGTGTGTGGCCAGCCCCCTCTCCTCCTGTGTGCGGCCAGTCCCCTCTCCTCCTGTGTGCGGCCAGCCCCCTCTCCTCCTGTGTGCGGCCAGTCCCCTCTCCTCCTGTGTGCGGCCAGTCCCCTCTCCTCCTGTGTGCGGGCAGCTCCCTCTCCTCCTGTGTGCGGCCAGTCCCCTCTCCTTCTGTGTGCAGGCAGTCTCCTTCCTTCCTGTGTGCAGGCAGCAGCAGCGCTCTCCAGCGCGTCTTTTCTTCCTAAGCGCCAGGCATCCAATAGGATCGCCTGGCGCTTTGGCCAATCAGGGACCAGGTCTAACAGACCTGCCTTCTGATTGGACTATAGGAACTTTGGTGTAAAAATAGCGAAAATTAATTTGCTATTGTCACACAATTGGGTGGGATCGGGGCGCACTCTATGCGCTCCGAGCCCACCTTTTTTTCAAGCCTATTAGAAATTTGGCTCTGATCAGGCGCTTCATAAGAAAAAAAAAAAAAAAAAAACCACACACCCCCGCCAAAGGAAATGGGGGGGAGGCGGCAGGGATTTTGGGCGCCGCTGGTGCGTCCTTAATGCAGGGGCCACCACTGCTAGTAATTGTGCACATCCCAGAAGAGGTAACACCTGGACCTGCACTTGTCTACCACCATACAAGTAGAAAACCCGTGCCGCTTTGCCAAAGTATAAAAATAACGCACAGTTTTCTTAGATGAGGATGGCCCCAGCAGGGCCTAAAATGCACAGGGGGAGCAAACATGTAGTACAAAACGCCGCAGTGCAACGCCGTCAATTAGGAGAAAAGGCAACAAAGAACGAACGGCTTCAGACAGTGGAAAGTACACACCGTATAAAGAACATGGCAGCTCAAAAACAAGAAAATCTCGGCACTTCAAAGACGGCAGAAACAGCGTGACGCATCCCCTAAGAGTTAAAAATAACGGCGGAGAGGAGGGAAACAATTTTCCTTGCAAGCTAAATGACACTGACGACAAAGAACCGTGCAAAAAGAAAAAAAAATAATAATACAGCCTATCTGCCCGGGAAAGGCAAGAAAACACATATATAGAACTGTAATTGGTTTCTTCACTGACTTTCAAGAGATCAAAAAGCAGCCTGAAAATCATTTTCAAGGGAAGTTGCATTTAGAACAAGGAGGGGGAAAAAATGACGGGAGGGAAAAGAAATGGCGGAGGGGGGAAGAGAAAAGTGCCTTCTGGATTCAGTTTAATGAAGAACTGATCGAAAAGTGCCTCCCAGGGGAGAAAACAGCACCGTGACGCCCACTTTGATCCGCTTCCCTCCGAGATACCCACTCCCCGGTAGCCTCCACGATGCTCGACTTGACTGACAGCTGCTCTGATGTAGTGCTGGCTTTGAACTTCAGAAACTTAATTCCCATCAGGCTGCAGTCATTTTCATCCCCCCCGCCTCCCCCCCCCCACCAACAGGATTTACAAGCTGGGAGATCGGCAGTGCGGAAGATGAAATGAGCTTGCAGGAGCTTTTGAATCTGAACATCAAGCCTGCGCTCGCTTCGGCTGAGGGCTTTTTTTTGATGTGGCCTTGGTTCACACCGTAAACCAGTGGATTTGGGTTTCGCAGTAAAGAAAAAAAAATCTATTGCACAAAAAAAAAATGAAAGACTGTTAAAGTGAAACAATAGTTTATATAGACTGAGGACATGTCCGAGTTATAGCACTGACATGGAAGTCATTTTGTAGTATTTTTTTTTCATTTTGCTATTTCAGCTTCAATACCAAATGGGGAGAGGCTATTTATCTTTATGCGAGACAGTGCAATCAGTATCAGTACCAAATGAGGATGGGTATTAATATTTTATAGAATTGTATTATTTATTTTGTATTTTAGATATTTTTCTATTGTTCTATATTCATTTTGTATAGAGGGGGGCCAGGGCTGTTGCCCCTTTTGCCCCCTTATAAAACTGGCCAGGCAGAGCACTCAGCACCGCTAGCAAATTTAAGTGAGGAAGTCTAGACTTCAAAAGAGGGTTAAAAACCTCTGTCCTCTCAGTATAGTAATCAGCATCAAACAGCCTGCATGTGGCCAAACTGTCTACAAAATGCTGCCGACTGCCTTTTAATTATTATATAGGATCTATATAGCACCAACAGTTTGCGCAGTGCTTTACAATGTAGAGGGGGGACAGCACAATTACAATACAGAAGGGACAGGAGGGCCTTGCTTGTGGAGCTAACAATCTAAAGCAGGGGTCTCAAACTGGCGAACATCCAGCTGTTGCAAAACTACAAGTCCCACGAGGCATTGCAAGGCTGACAGTTACAAGCATGACTCCCAAAGGCAGAGGCATGATGGGACTTGTAGTTTTGCAGAAGCTGGAGGGCTGCCAGTTTGAGACCCCTGATCTAAAGGGAGGGGGGAGGTGGTACGAAAGGTAGTAGCTGCGGGGGATGGTCTGATGGAGTTGGCTCGGGTATGGTTCTTAGTTGGAGGTGGGGTAGGCTTTGCTGAATAAGTTAGTTTTCAGGGATCTCCTTAAGGTGGACAGGGTAGGGGCTGATCGGACAGACCGGGGCAGGGAGTTCCAGAGGATGGGAGAGGCTCTAGAAAAGTCCTGGAGATGAGCATGGGAGGAGGTAACAAGGGAGCTAGAGAGCAGGAGGTCTTGGAAGGAGCGGAGAGAACAATTTGGTGAATATCTGCAGATGAGGTTGGTGATTTAGCTGGGGCGATGTTGTGGATGGCCTTGTATGTAGTGGTTAGCATTTTGAATTTTATATGGTTGGGTAGTGGAAGCCAATGAAGAGAATGGCAGAGAGGAGCAGCAATCACAGATCGATTAGTGAGGTGTATGAGCCTAGCAGCAGCAGCATTAATAATAGACTGAAGGGGGGGGGATAGCCTGTGTAACGGTAGGCCATTGAAGAGAGAGTTGCAGTAGTTGACGTGGGAAATAACCAAGGAGTGGGCCTTATGCAGCCGAAATGAACGGGGTGAAGGCCAGGAGGTGCCTATCAGGCAAGAGTAACGAGTCAACAATTACCAGTTCATTATCTTGATAGGAACTTAGTATGGAAGCTGCACTACCCTATTGCGTGTACCATAGGTATCTGTATATTTATAGTGCTAATAGTGCATGAACGTGTAGAAAACACAATGAGTGTGAAAATGAGATCCAATTCATGCAATGTATATATGCATAAAGTGCTAGCTAGTGCATAAAAAGTGTACATAAAATAAGCGACTCAATAAAGTACTGTGAAAACCATCAGCAAAAAAAAAAGTCCATAAAATTAGATCCAAGTATGTTCCCAGTGAGGGCAGTGAAGGGATTCCTTAAGGAAATTCCATATAAAGGTGCTCTGTGCACATCTAAATATATCACTGCAAATCTCTGTGCAAGCTCCCACCAGGGTGCAGACTCACCTGCAAGTGTGGCCCCACTAGGTTTATACCTAGGCAGATATACAAGGCTTCTAAAGCCCCATACACACCATCAGATTTTCTGTAGACTTTTGTCTTCAGATTTACCAAAACCATGTAATATGAGGTCAAACCTTAAGAGTTTCAATTAGCATGCAATCAGGCAGGCCCTTGCATTACATGGTTTTGGTAAATCTGAAGACAAAAGTCTACAGAAAATCTGATGGTGTGTATGGGGCTTAAGTAATACTGCAGCACCCAGAGGTATGGAGACCACATCACTGGATCCAACTCCGAGGAAAAACGAAACCATAGGAGATATCATAGCGCAATACCATTTATTTAAGCTGTGCATAGATGTAAAAGTATGTCCACTCACAAGATAGATGCCGTGTCCTGATATCGGGAATGATCTTCAGATTGTATGAAAAACTGCTGCTGCTCTGTAATCCCCTGGAGCCAGCATGCATTCCACTAGGCCAAAGTGACATAATACATTGAGCCCACCACTACACGTTTCGCCATCACAACGTCATCAGGAGGCGCCTAGTGGGTCCACACTTGCGAGTGAGTGCGCACCCTGGCGGGAGTTCAATTCAATATTCCCTGCACACACCTTTAGGAAAATGGCTGTAGTGCTGCTGGGTGCTGTAATGACCACAGACTGGAAACCTTTGACAAACCAAGTAGAAGGATGTCACCAGCACACCAAGGATTCATCGAAAAGGGTCCAAGGCTTTTATTTCACATAGTTACGTAAACAAGCAGGAAACATTTTGGAGCCACGCAGGACCCCTTCGTCAGGCAAGTGACGCCTGACGAAGGGGCCCTGCGCGGCTCCGAAACGTTGCCTTCTTGTTTACGCGACTGTGAAATGAAAGCTTTGGACCCTTTTTGAGGAATCCCTGGTGGGAATTTGCACAGGGATTTGCAGTGATATATTTGCATGTGCACGGAGCACTTTTGTATGGAATTTCCTTAAGGTATTACCTTCGCTGCCCTCACTGGGAACATACTTGGCTCTACTTTTATGGATTTTTTTTCCCTTTTTGCTGATGGTTTTCACAGTACTTTATAGAGTCACTTATTTATGTACAAGCACTTTATGTATGTATACATTGCACAAATTAGATCTAATTGCTGCGCTTATTGTAATTTGTAAACGTTCATGAACTATTAGCACTTTAAAATATATATATGCCTATGGTACATGCAAAAGGGTAGCGCAGCTTTCATATAAAGTTCCTTTGGTTATGGCTTACCATGCCAATTAGCAGCAGCCAAGTTCTTTCCTTTTTTGTGATTTGGTTTTTAAGGCTTTGACACTTTGCACGAGTGACTATTACAATTTTCATTATCTTGATAATGTGGCTGCAATGCTCTCATTGCTTTAGGTTAGTTCTGGCAAACTTGGTACCACTTCCAAAACCACAGAGTCAATCTGCATCGAATCCCAACCTTGGGATGTGAAGTCAGTCTGTCCGCGGGAAGACAACCTCCCCACACAAGGTGGTCCAAATGTTTCCCATCTCAAGTCAGCCTGCCTCTGTCTAATCAGCTGCCTATGAGACAGGCATATTGTTTGGATTACAGCTGAACATAAACCATTGTAATAAAAATAATTAACTTTTAAAGGATTTATTTAGGATTCATGGTGCACTTACAACGTTTACCCCGCATTGCTTTAAATAAGACATTTTGATAGATCCTGCTGAGGACCCCAATTATACCCTCCCACCCCCCCAAATAAAAACACAGAAGAGCTGTCAGTCTTCCCTTTTGCAAAATAAATGTTACTTGTTGTAAGATACAAGGCCAAGCAAGGGGTGGGGTGGGAGTGCCAAAGATTGTGCCACAGGATGGGGGCAACCACATACTGCTCCACATGGGGAATTGGAGCAGGGTTGGTGCAAGGGTTTTTGACATCCTAGGCGAAACCTCATTTTGCCGCCCCATTGGCCATGCCCGTGTGACAGGAGGCGGCGCATCAGCTCTGCTTCCTCTAGCGTTGGCTCCAGTGCTGCGCCTCTAATTACTTTACCGGACGGACGGAGCAGCTGCCTGAGACTGAGTTAGTTACATGCTGCAGCCTGCAGACGCAGAGGGAAACCAGTGGCCGGGCGCCCCTAGGCAGCAATGCGCCCTAGGCGGCTGCCTAATTTGCCTAGTGGTAGCACCGGGGAAGACTGCACCACACAGGACAGTGACCACAGACTGTGAGACATGGGCGGTGGAGGGCAGCTACAGACTGCAACCCTGGAAAGGCGGGGACCACCACAGACTCTGCCACATGAAGGGGGTTTGAGTGCCATACAGAGTGACTGCTAGAAAAGGCCATGGACTAAGACCGTGAATACACAACCTAAAGTGTAATTCCAGCCTCATGCCAACTATGCTCAGAAATGTTTCCTCCCTCTGTTGCTTCCTATCCTCCCTCCCCTGTGTAAGACAGATGTGTATACTTACCAATTTTGAGTCCAGTCACATGAGATTTCATGTCAACATGTAGAAGCTGCAAGGAAAAGGAGGGAGCGCATAACAGCCGCTGGGAATACTGGAAGCTGTGATGTCACTCATAGGCTCCCATGTCCCAGCCATTGTAAGCACTCCGGCCTCTCCCCTGCAGCTGCTGCTTACGGACCAGTTTGATCACGTGACTAGATCGAACCAAAAATAGGCATGTATATAGATAGTTTTTTTTTAAACAGGTTAGGCAGGATGGCTAACAGGAGGGGGGAGGGAACATTTTAAGCAAACTTAGGCTGGAACTCTACTTTAACCACTTCAGGTCCGCCCCATAGCAGTTTTACTGCTACAGGGTGGCACCTGTGCGCCTGATCATGTGTATACAGTATTTAACAAAAGTGAGTACACCCCTCACATTTTTGTAAATATTTTATTCTATCTTTTCATGGGACAACACTGAAGAAATGACACTTTGCTACAATGTAAAGTAATGAGTGTACAGCTTGTATAACAGTGTAAATTTGCTGTCCCCTCAAGTGAAAATGTCCAAATTGGGCCCAAAGTGTCAATATTTTGTGTGGCCACCATTATTTTCCAGCACCGCCTTAACCCTCTTGGGCATGGAGTTCACCAGAGCTTCACAGGTTGCTACTGGAGTCCTCTTCCCCTCCTCCATGATGACATCACGGAGCTGGTGGATGTTAGAGACCTTGCGCTCCTCCACCCTCCATTTGAGGATGCCCCACAGATGATCAATAGGGTTTAGGTCTGGAGACACGCTTGGCCAGTCCATCACCTTTACCCTCAGCTTCCTTAGCAAGGCAGTGGTCATTTTGGAGGTGTGTTTGGGGTGGTTGTCATGTTGGAATACTGCCCTGTGGCCCAGTCTCCGAAGGGAGGGGATCGTGCTCTGCTTCACCACCATGCTTCACTGTAGGCAAGACACACTTGTCTTTGTACTCCTCACCTGGTTGCCACCACACACGCTTGACACCATCTGAACCAAATAATTTTATCTTGGTCTCATCAGACCACAGGGCATGGTTCCAGTAATCCGTGTCCTTCGTCTGCTTGTCTTCAGCAAACTGTTTGCAGGCTTTCTTGTGCGTCATCTTTAGAAGAGGCTTCCTTCTGGGAGGACAGCCATGCAGACCAATTTGATGCAGTGTGCGGCGTATGGTCTGAGCACGGACAGGCTGACCCCTTCAACCACTGTAGCAATGCTGGCAGCACTCATATTCCCAAAGACAACCTCTGGATAGGACGCTGAGCATGTGCACTCAACCTCTTTGGTCGACCATGGCGAGGCCTGTTCTGAGTGGAACCTGCCCTGTTAAACCGCTGTATGGTCTTGGCCACTGAGCTGCAGCTCTATTTCAGGGTCTTGGCAATCTTATTATAGCCTAGGCCATCTTAATATAGCAACAATTCTTTTTTTTTTAGATCCTCAGAGAGTTATTTGCCATGAGGTGTCATGATGAACTTCCAATGACCAATATCAGAGAGTGAGAGCGATAACACCAAATTTAACACACCTGCTCCCCATTCACATCTGAGATCTTGTAACACTAACGAGTCACATGACCCCGGGGAGGGAAAATGGCTAATTGGGCCCCATTTGGACATTTTCACTCAGGGGTGTACTCACTTTTGTTGCCAGCGGTTTGGACAATAATTTCTGTGTGTTAAGTTATTTTGAGGGGACAGCAAATTTACACTGTTATACAAGCTGTACACTCACTACTTTACATTGTAGCAAAGTGTCATTTCTTCAGTGTTGTCACATGAAAAAGATAGAATAAAATATTTACAAAATTGTAAGGGGTGTACTCACTTTTGTGAGATACTGCATATATGTGATCGGGCTCTTCCAGGTAGGGGGCGCGCATGCGTGATCACACACAGCGGGAGCCAAGCGATGGGCGCCACGGACTTGATGTCCGCCGGCACCCCCCGACGATTTAGCAGAGGGGCAGAACAGCGGTTTGCCTATGTAAACAAGGCAGATTGCCATTCTGACAAGGGGGAAGGCATGGATCCTGTGTCTCTGCAAAGCAGGGACATGGATCCCTGGCCTCTCCTAGTAAAAGCACCTCTCACACTGTATTAAAACACTGGCTAGGCACACAGTTAACCCTTTGAGCGCCGAGGTGATCAAATACCACCAAAAGAAAGCTCTATTTCTGGAGGACATGCATTTTATTTGGGTACAGTGTCGTATGACCACGCAATTGTCAGTTAGTAACTGAGTGCCATATTGCAAAAATGGCTTGGTCATGAAGGGGGCAAATCTTCCAGAGGTCAAGTGGAAAGGACAAATTGCAAGATTTGAGAAAAAAATCCTTAGCTTATTTGCAAAAAAAGATATAACCATTTCTCCATGATGTAAAATGCATTCAGTACAAAAGCATTCATAAATATGTTACATTAAAATTTTAGACACCACTCATGGAGAGGATGACTGCTAGGATGTGGGAGAATGGAGGCCCATAATAAGGTCTGGGAGCTGTGGCATCTCCGGGAGGACTCGTCGTGACCTGTTCAAAGGCACTGGTAGGACACTTACCTATGCTCTTCTCTCTAGCACTAATCCTTCTAATAAAACGTTAGTCTGTTATGCTCTACAAGTTATGTTCAAGTGTGCATAATGTATTACGCTATTATAAGGTACCTGCTAAGATTTTATGCACCCTAAAACTTAGTATCTTCTTTTCTGTTAAGTTTATATGACTGCTGATAGTCGTGCATAAGACGCAGATTGCTTTGAACTTATTCCTTCACCCTCCATTTACAGTAGCCTGTACCACTGACAATATTCTGGGTTTTTTTTTTGTCTGTTTATGCTATTTTGACTTTCATTAAAACTATTATTTGAAAAAAAAAAAAAAAAAAAAAAAAATTGTCCAGCAGGATGAAAATAAATGCTACTTTGATTTATATATAAAAAAAAAACAATTTAGAAACCAAGAAACAGGCTAATGTCTCATACACGCGGTGCGAATGTTGTACAACTGCACGTTCAACAAATGGCTGTTGGTGGTTTGGTCTAGTGCACGGAAGGTAGCCAAGTAATCTGCACAGTACAAATAACAATCCAGCGCTAAAAGTTCCTCAAGGTGGCAGGTAATCATGTGGGTAAGATGAGGTGACCGGATGTGTGCTGCCCTCCTCGGACGGGGGATCCGAAAGGTACTACAAAAGAGAGAAAAGGAAGGCGCACGCACCTAGTGCATTACCAAAAATAATAATTTATTCCAAATGAATGTAAAAAGGGGTACTCACAAAAAACCCACAGGACATAACAAAAAGAAGGCACAAGGCAGGTAAAAAGCTGACGTGTTTCGGGGGCGCACCCCCTTCCTCAGAGCTTCGCTTCGGGGTAGTCAAGTAATCGGCCAACAAAGCCGAACGTAGTGATGTGTTACGAGTGTATGACGAGGAAGTTCAGGTGAACTGGGAACACAGGTTACACGACCGAGCACTTCCTGGATTCCGAGCATGCGTGTTTAGCACTTTCAACTTTGGTTGGGCCAACTTCTGTACACACGACTCAACAATCGGCTGTTGGCGGTTTGGTCTAGCGTACTGACATGCGTCAAGTAATCGGCCAAGAAAGCTGAACGTAATGACGTGTTACAAGCGTCTAACGAGGAAGTTCAGGTGAATTAGGAACACTGGTTACACGACAGAGCACTTTCTGGATTCCGAGCATGCGTGTTTAGCACTTTCAACTTTTGTTGGGCCAACTTCTGCACACACCAGCCAACAGTCGTACAACAGCTTGTTGGCCAACAAAAGTTTTCTAGTCTGCTCAGTCAAATTCTGTTGTACGATTGTCGAACGATGGCTGTTGTAATCGCGCATACTAACGGTCTGATTATCGTGCAACAAGCTGTTGTACGACCGTTGTGGTACGACAGTTGCACGGTTTATACGGGCTATAAGGGTACTTTCACACTGGGGCGGGCATTAGCGGTAAATCCTAGCTAGTTTCAGCGGGGATTTACCGTTGTTATAGTGATGCTACGGCGCTGCTATGCAGTCGGGAGCGCTGCGATTTTAACCCCCCACAAGGGGTTAAAACGGGGTTATAAGTACCGGCGCGCCACACTACCGAGGTGGTGTGCAGCCGCTTCGGAAGCGCTGCCCATTGTTTTCAATGGGCAGGGGCGGTGGAGGAGCGGTGGAGGAGCGCTGTATCACCGATCACTGGACCGCCCCAAAGATGCTGCTTGCAGGACTTTTTGTAACGTCCTGCAAGCGCACTGCCCCAGTGTGAAAGCACTCCGGCTTTCACATAGGGGTTGATTGGGGGGGATTTTTGAGGCGCTTTACATGCGCTATTTTTTAGCTAAATAGTGCCTATAAAGCGCCTCAGTATGAAATCAGCCTTCTACATTATGTTGCAATACAATGCAGCATATTTCACAGAAACAGCAGAAAATAAACTCACACCCTGAGCAGGCACACAAACATACAGCTAACACAGAGCAGCAAGAATGTGCAAATTACAAACAGCCAAACCCATCAAAACAAAAGGCTGTCAATTAGTTAAAACACAACTCCAGCCATAATGTACAGCAGTATATAATAAATAGTTGTAGTAAATGTTCAGCAGCACAACACAGACTGTCTAGACTTGTCATTAGTGCAGGTAAGATACAGAAATAAAATAAGGGCAACCATAAGGAGAGAGAGCCAACTTACTCCATCATTGATGGCGGAATTGTGCAGCAATCCTGGATGGCGGTGAGTGGAGACGTCAAATGGGCAGTATAGGAAGCCTCAACCACCTGCTTGTTGCGGGTCACCACATCCAAATAGCGGTTAAACTTCTCCCGTATCTTTTTCGCCAACTAAAAGGACAAAGAGAGGTCAGTGGCAAATCTGAGAACACAGCAAACTATTTATAAAACACAGCTCTACAGAACACAGCCTAAGTAGCTCTAATTTCCAATGGATTCTTAGCCCTATGAAGGAAGCACCTGAGTGATTGTAAAACAATTCTACAGAATACAGTGACCTACTGAGGACGTCTTGACTGGTGGACGTAATGCACTCGGGGGCGGAGCCTATTGCCAATGACATCACCACACTGAGGGGGAAATTTACTAAAACGGGTGCACTCAGAATCTGGTGCAGCTGTGCACAGTAGCAAATCAGCTTCCCACTTCAGCTTGTTTATCCTCTTCAGATCCGTGCTATAACTGATACAGTGCAGATCTCCTTTGCCGGGTCGTCATCAATTGTCGTCTGCCCATTTGTGCGCTCCCCTTGTGCCCTTGACCCGCGATCGTCTAGCAGAGAGCAGGGAACAAACACGGAGGTTTCCCATTCTGCGAAGGGGGACATATAACAGATCTACTGATCCCAGTGATCAGGATCGGCGAGATCTGTTATGCCCCTGCCAGCCCAGCCCCCATACAGTTAGAACACAATGAGGGAACACAGTTAACCCCTAGAACGCCCCCTTAGTTCTAACGCCTTCACTGCCAGTGACATTTATAGAGTAATTAGTGGATATTTAAATTTATGATTGCTGTATGAATGTAATTTCCCCAAAAAAAGTGTCAAAAATGTCCACCGCAATATCGCAGTCCCGATAAAAATCGCAGATCACCGGCATTACTAGTAAAAAAATAAAAAATAAAAACTCCATAAATCCATTTCCATAGTTTGTAGACGCTATAACTTTTGCGCAAACCAATCAATATACGTCTATTGCAATTTTTTTTACCAAAAATATGTAGAAGAATATATATTGGCCAAAACTGATGAAGATTTTTTTTTTATTTTTTTTGGATATTTATTATAGCAAAAAGTAAAAAATATTGTTCTTTTTTCAAAATTTTCGCTCTTTTTTTGTTTATAGCGCAAAAAATAAAATCCGCAGAGGTGATCAAATACCACCAAAAGAAAGCTCTATTTGTGGGGGAAAAAAAGGACGTCAATTTTGTTTGGGTACAACGTCGCACGACTGCACAGTTGTCATTCAAAGAGCGACATCGTTGAATACTGAAAACTGGCCTGGGCAGGAGGGAAGTTTAAGTGCCCAGTAAGCAAGTGGTTAATTAAGGTTTGACAATAAAACGTATTGTATCTATGTGTTCTAGCACCGTCAATCAACGCAGCGCTTTACATATGTATTATACATTCACATTAGTCCCTGCCCTGAAGGAGCTTACAATCTAAGTTCCCTAACTCACATTTATACTTATACTAGGGACAATTTAGACAGGATCTAATTAACCTACCAGCATGTCTTTTTGGAGTGTTGGAGGAAACCGGAGTACCAGGAGGAAACCCACACAGGTACAGGGAGAACATGCAAACTCCAGGCAGGTAGTGCCGTGGTTGGGATTTTAAACCAACGCCCCTAGTGCTGCGAGGCAAAGGTGCTAACCCCTTAGGCACTGTGATGCCTGTGTTTATTGGTTTCTAAGCAGAACTGCACCAGATTTTTGCACTCTCCAGTTTTAGTAAATGCAATATTTGTGATGTAGGAGCGCTGAACCTTAGGCGGATGTGTTTTGATGGGATATTTGGTTTGTGGTCCTAAAGGCTGCTCACCAGCAAAGGTGGGGTCTTGCTGGAACCCTAAAGGGGTTTGTTGAAGCTTTGCAAGGATGGGAGTGCCACTCTAGATTGCACAGACGTTTAAAAGATTTTTTATTTTGGAACCAATGCGTTTCGGGAGCTCAGCACTCTCCCTTCATCAGGGCTAAAAACAGGAAGATGCAGGCACTTAACCACCTTAATATACTGGAGTTTGAACAGTGTGGTGAGCTGCATGTATATGGGAGGCTCTTTACAGCGATACTGGGATTTGATGAGCAGTGATTTTGCCTTTATTTGTGAGTGCTTTTATATTCTTGATATTTTAAAAAAAAAAGTCTGCCAGTGAGCACTAACATTTCCCTTTCTGTTTTAGGTCTTTTTTTTTTTTTTTTTAACTCAGAATTAAAAAAAAAAAAAAAAATTACAGACAAAAATATAAAAACAAAATAACTACCCGCCTTGCAGGGCGGAACAAACAATCCAACAGCACAACACAAAAAAAAAAGAGGGGGGGGGTACCCCCGCAGGGGAGAAAGAGTGCTACTATTATAATAGAGTGATTAAAGTGATTGTAAAGTCTTGTTTTTTTTTAAATATCAAACATATTATACTTACCTGCTCTGTGCAGTTAGTTTTGCACAGAGCAGCCCAGATCCTCCTCTTCTCGGGTCCCTCTTCAGCTCTCCTGGCCCCTCCCCTATGGGTGCACCCGAGCCGAGCTACAGCTCCGTGTGTCCATTCAGAAACCCAGCTGCAGTTTGGCCCGCCCCCTCTTTCGTGATTGGCTAACTGACTTTGATCGACAGCCGCCTGGAGCCAATGGCACTGCTGATGTGTCTTAGCCAATAAGGAGGGAGAGTTCTGGACGGCCAAGGGACTTGTGGACATCGCTGGACAGAGATGGGGCTCTGGGAAGTATTAGGGGGTGCTGGGGAGGCTGCTACACACAGAAGACTTTTAATCTTAATGCATAGAATGCACCTGCTGACTTTACAACCACTTTAAAGAGGAAGTAAACCCTGATGGGTTTTACTTCGTCTTTTTTTCCCTGCAGAGTAAAAGCATAATGGGCTACTATGCATCGCATATTAGCCCATTATGTGGCACTTCCCTGCATTGGAAGCCCACGATGTCCCCGCTCCAGGCCACGTCCATCTTCTACCCCTCTTCCTTCCGGGGCTGCAGACTCCGGCTCTGTGACTGCCCGGAGTCGCGTGACGTCACTCCAGCGCATGCGCGCGGGAGCCACCAATCGTGGCATGATCTCAGTGAAGAAACAGCATGGAAGCGGTTTCTTCACTGCGCATGTGCCCGATGACGTGGGCACATCACAGTACACTGCATATCTCCTGAGCCGTGCAGGTTTGGGAGATATGCAGGGAACCTACAGGTAAGCCTTATTATAGACTTACCTGTAGGTTAAAGTGGTTGTCAAGTGTTGACAACCACTTTAACAAATGCCCTCTATCAAAAATTAGGATACATGAACTATATTCACTTGGACCATATTGCATTAAACTTCCACATAGAGTTTCTAAGATTGTAGCGATGTTTTTCATAAAGCTTGTTAGAACGGCGCAAGTTGCAATCAGAATCTTTCCGTTAGCCGTCGATAACTGTGCCGGGAGCGCACAGCGGTATTCACACAAATTCACGCAAATATGCTGCTGCTTGGCACCAAGGCGCACCCACCCAGAGGCCTCATATTTGTAAAACAATAAGACCCCTTTCACACTGAGGCCGTTTTGACGCATTTTAGCGCTAGAAATAGTGCCTGTAAAGCTCCTGAAAACTGCCTCCCATTCAGTGCAATGGGTGCTTTCACTCCAGGGCGGTGCGCTTGCGGGATGTTATGAAAAGTCCTGCAAGCGGCATCTTTGGGGTGGGTTGGGAGCGTTGTATACATCTTCCCAAAACGCCCCTGCCCATTGCAATGAATGGGCAGCAATTCGGAAGCGCCTGAAAAGCGATTCGGAGGCGCCGCAACGCGGCCGTTTTTAACCCCTTTTTAGGGGTTAAAAGTGTCCTGCTGGCGGCTGAAAAGCAGCGATAAAGCGCTGCTAAAACGAGCAGTGCTTTACCGCGGCAGCGTGTGAAAGGGGTCTCAGTGTGATTTTTGTAATGCAGAAATGGACCAGTGTGAGGTTGGGTTCACACCTATGTGAATCGGATGTGGCTTACACAGCATCCAATTCGCAGGACACTTGAAAACACGTTGTTTTCAATGTGTTCAGTTCACATAGGTGCAGTGCATTCGCAGTCCGCATTGCACAGAAAACATGTGCAAATTTCAAGCCCATTATGTTCAATGGGAACGCATCTGACTCGCAGATGTGTGCCCATTATGTTCAATGGGAACGCGTCTGACTCGCAGAT
This sequence comes from Glandirana rugosa, assembly GCA_018402905.1. NCBI lineage: Eukaryota > Metazoa > Chordata > Amphibia > Anura > Ranidae > Glandirana > Glandirana rugosa. Next base: position 568,285 of record BLSH010044326.1, read on the forward strand.
GTGTTCCGCATTGAACGGGGATTCTTCCCCCCTCTTCACTGCACCTCCCCTCCCTGGTCAGCTGATCCGCAGTGAGAATGGACAGAAGCCACTGAACAGCGGCGCCTGTCCTTCTCACCGACAATAAGGCTGGCATTTGCACCGGACTGGTATGAATCCAGCCTCAGTGTAAATTCTCAACAGGTCAGGAATAGGAAGGAGTAAAAGGCCCATATAAGGCCCAAACATCTCCAATAGGATGTCCCTTATATAGAGCCACCAGTGTTTCCGCATTGTGTCAATACCTGTAATTGGTTTACAATTTCAGCTGGAGACACAATAGGAACAGAGACAAATTAATATTGAATGACAAGTCCTGCTGGGAGAAGGCGAGGAGAGGTGTGATAGCGTTAAATATGTAAATATGTTTTCTAAGTGGGTTTTTCTCCTCTTACAAGGAAACCTCAAACAGCCTTTTGAATATCAGTTCCCTTTGTGCCTTCAATGGGAGCCGGTTTTCCCAACTTATCTGTTCCTTTTATCTGGCCTAATTTTCCCCAGATGCCCTCTTTGTTTATCCGCTCCGGTCCCCCCAGCAGCAGCAGCGCCGTACCTTCTCCCCGAAGCTTTGCATCTCAAAAGAAAACCCTTTCAGAAAAAAAAAAAAAAGACATTTCAAAGGCAGAAGGATTTCAATCTTATCGAGTGAGTAGGGTGAATGTGAACCTACGGCTGCAGAAGAAGAATACATCTGGTGCTAAATACACAGCTGATCTACATGTATGTGAAGTTTTCATCTGCCAAAATGTACTTCATTACAAAGTTTTACGCAACTACCCATAGGAGTGTGCACAGGGTGTACCAGGTGTGCCCGGGCACAGTAATCGCGCTGTTCTGCACTGATTTCCCCTGCTGCTTGGTTGCAGAGAGAGGGACTGGGGGGGGGGGGGGGGGAA
>BLSH010044326.1:587555-610101 GCA_018402905.1 Glandirana rugosa
AAAAAAAAAATTGTCGGGTTTTTGCGGTGAAATACAATAGGATACCCATCCAAGGAGAGAAAGATACATTGTATTATTAAGGCTCCATGCACATTGGACGCTATCTGGGCTCTCTCAGCGTCTGGCAGGAGACGCTGCTTACAAAACGTTCTTTTGGCGTTTTTTTTTTCTTCATTAGCTTCCATTGACTGCAAAAAACGCCGGACGTTGATAAACAGCCGTTTACCGGCATTTATTGCCGTCCGGCGTTTTTTGTGGTCAAGAGAACGACTTTTGAACGCCAATTCAGGGCGTTCAGAAAACAGCCCAAAAACGCCACTGCTGATAAAAGACAATTAACGTCCATGTGTGCATGGACACATAGGATAACATAAAGTGGCGTTTTTGGGCTGTTAAAAAAAAAAAAAAACGCCCAAAAACGGTCGTTTATCAGATACAGTGTGCATGGAGCCATAATGTATTCCTGTATTTATACAATGTATCTTTCTCTCCATTCATAAGTGAAGAAAACACATGGGTGGGCTATAATACAGTGACTGATACAGCCTCTGAATGGCTATGACAGCAATCAGGTGACAGGGACCCGGGAGTCCTGGGTCCCGATCGTTGGTGGGAGCCCAGTCTTTGCGCAGGGAGCGCACGGTGCGGCACGCTCCCAGCACAAAGAGATACGCATAATGCAGTTTCGCGGCTTAAGATCTTCTTCCATGAGGCCACATATCTGTTTACTGTCGGTGAGAAGAAGTTAAAGAATAACTGATTGTTTTCAGGAAGGAAAAGAGGTGACAGTACAAAAGGTAACCACAATAAACATCCATATATATGATAAAGTGCCATATAAAAGATTTGCTAGTGCTATAGCAAGGAGCACCAAAGTTTGATGAGCAAATTACATGATCATTGTCAATGGCATTACTGGTACTGTCAGAGAAGTGTAAGCCAAGCCAGAGAGATAGGAGAATTATCAAGGTTACTTACTTGCTGTACTTCACTTTCACCATTTGAAATTTTCTCTGTATATACAAATGAATTGAATATTTTCTGAAACACAAAAAAAGAAAAAGAAGTGTAAGCACATGAGAAGAACAGAATATAGCCAGGTTTATTTATAGTTCTTCAGGTAATGAACCACAACTCCCAGAATTCCCAGGCCTGCCTAACGCCATGAGGTTTAATCACTAAGCGTTTATACAAGCTTTTACATGTTAACCCCTTTCCAGACTCGGCGCCCGATCCCAGCCAGACATCTCCCCACTTTCCCCCGCTCCTTCAACCTTTTTGCTGCCAGAGCCTTTTCCTTTTACATATCAACATGAACATTTTAGGCATGATGGTTATTTAAAATCCACAGACATTTGATCTATTTTCTGAAAGCAGGGACCCTGGAGAATAAAATGGAAGTAGTTTCAGTTTCTTATGTAATTTAATATCAGCAAAACTGTTCATCAAAAACACACTTAAGAAAATTTTAGTGCACACAAATGTAACATATTACCCACTTTTTGGCTAAATTATAAAAGAGGAGATAGCAGAGAATAAATAAATACCAAACGTGTCAAGCTTTAAAACTGTGGGCTCCAGTGAATCTCTGCCTTTTATAGGTAATCATTTTAGCGTTAAACGAAAAAGAAGAGAAACTGGGCAATTGTTTATGATATACAATTCTTTAGCAAAGGAAATACTTTTCATTAAGGCCCCTTTCACACTGGGACCGCCCGAGCTTCAGCGGTAAACCGCCGCTAATTTAGCGGCGATCTACCGCTGTAATAGCAGCGCTATGGCGCCGCTATCCGGGCGGGAGCACGGCACTTTTAACCCCCCCACAACGGGTTAAACAGGGGTTAAAAGTGCCGGCGCTTGGCGCTCCCGGAGCGGTGTACAGCCACTACGGGAGCGCTGCCCATTCAATTTAATGGCAGGAGCGGTGGAGGAGCGGTGAATACACCGCTCCCCACATTCCTGAAAAATCATGCTTGCATGATTTTCTTCAGCGCTGCGCTAGCGCAACGCCTCAGTCTGAAAGCATCCATAGAGATGCATGAAAATAATATTTAGAGCGTTATTGCAGCGGTAATTTTAGCGCTTTACCGCTGTAATAACGCCCCAGTGTGAAAGGGGCCTTAGAGCTTACATCTCTTTTAATAACTATAAATCTTTGTATCGCAGCATTACTATATTGTATCGCTTTACATTATTATTTAAAAAAAAAAACACAAAAAAAAAAAACACTAAATTTAAATTCACCAATCCAGTTTATATTGCAAGAAAAAAAAGCCACCAAGCTTCTGAAAGAGGGAACTATAGTGATCTCCAGCTCTGGGATTCCCCGGATCTTCTGCCTGGTGGTTTATGGGTATGGATCCCTTGCCATTTCCATAGGCCGGGTTGAGATGGCGTCACCCCTGTCCAGGAGTGGGAGTTAAGTCATCTCGGCATTGATGAAATACACTACAGACAGGTAGGCACGTACCTTTAACGCAGAAGACACACAGCATGTTTCTTCTGCATTAAAAGTCCTGTCTGTTCTTATTTTTTTTTTAAAGCGGAACCTTGCCGGCAACACAATAATTTTTTTTTTTATTAAGGAACAGACATTCCAGACGCTATCCACATTATGCTACCAAAGTTAGTGTGTGCTTGAAATTGCCTTAAGCATGGCTCCCGTTTCTTCTTACTGGAGGCGGCCATTTTGCTGAAGTTCAGAGCCCCTGCACAGCAGTAAATCTTTAGATGGTCAGCAGATCGGCCTCCACAAATTCGGCACGATGCCTAAAAATAGAGAGCAACTGAGCATGTGCAGAGCAGGGTGAGACCGTGTATTACTGGATTTTAAAACGGAGTGCACACAGACATTTATTTTTTTCTGCATCCACTTTTTTAATACTAAATAGATGTAACCTTTTGTTTCCTTACTTTCAAACTGCCTAGTAATTACATTAATTTTTTACTCACAATTTTGTTCCTCTCACTGCTGGACTTTTCCATTTAAGGTGAAGGCACCTGAAGCCAATCTTGGGTCTCCTGGCATCTCTTCCTGAAAGAAGTGCATGGTGGGTAACCATCATGCACTCCTCGATCTCGGTCCGCCTTAAATCTCGTCATTTCCTGTATGGAAATAACACGATTATACAGTACAGGGAAGCCCACTGACTCCTGGGAAAGGATGAGTCACATCTCCCAGGAGGCCAGGAAAAGCAGGAAGTGAGGAGAAGAGCCTAGGACCTAAAAGGGGAAGATTAAAAAGACCACCTAACAACAAGCGACTTGGGGTGAGTATAAAAATGTTTTTTCCTTCAAAGGCAAGCCTATATAGGCAAAGGACTTGAATGATGTAAAAATAATTTTCTGGGTGGAACTCCGCTTTAAACAGTATTAGCACTTATTTTTTAAATTTTACATAGCTATACCTGCAAAAGGAGCCAGCCTTAAGTCATCTAGCAGGATTTAATTCTCTGACTAAGGTAAAATTCCACTTGAAGAATAATGAGTATAATCTAAGCAGTGACTGTGCCCTTTGAACCTGTCAGATGTACCCCTGGGGCATACATGCACCATATGATTACACCGCTGCTATAGATGGCCCACGTCCCCCTTTAAATGGAATACTTCAGCACATCTCCATCCTCGGAGGACAACGCTTGCTTGTTTATTGAGGATTTTGCTTTTGTTTCTGCCTGCTTCAGTGTCCCTTTAAAAATATCCATCTCAGGTGACCCTGTCCACAAGGTGACAGCACTTTTGTGTATTTTCACTGAAACATGAAAAGCGTTGTCACTTTAACAAAAATGAAAAATAACCGAGCAAGAGAGTTCTGTAGTGTTTTTTATGTGTAAATTACAATAAATGAATAACGCATCAAGCTCTGGGGAGTGCTGCATCCATGCTCTGAGGAAAGATTATGGTTATGAATGACAAGTTTAACAGTTGTTTCGCTGCATTTTTTTTTTTACATCAATGTGCCTTATAGGGACCCATTGACGGCAATGGTGTATTAAAATTAATTATTGGTAATTTCGCGCACAGAAACCAGCATAAAGGTAAACGTTACGACAATTCAAAATATGTGCACGCTATTTTCCCTGTATAACCGTTTCTCTCGAAAACCTAAACAAAAATTTGTTAAATGTCACGAATGTTCAACATTTTAACATCTCCAAGTAGGCCGCGAAAGTCAGAACGCACCTTCTCAGTAAGAACTGCCGCCAAATCTTTGAACTCTCCCTATGCGAGTGTAGCGGCGTTCTGGTTTTCATTAAACTTGCGCTGCCGAAGTAAAAACCTATTAGCCAAGCTGCCATTTTTTTTTTACAGATGGCCCAAAACCAGTAAATCCGTGTTAAATAAGAACTGTACCATTTTATGGAAGAAGGGGAAAAAAAAAAAAAGTCAGCGGCAAGCAGCAGTTCACAGATAACGTCTCTCAGTTCTTCCCTAAGGCTACAAAATAATTGCATGCAGAGTGCCAGGAACATGCCCGGCTCCTTGGTTTACAGGCAAAGCCGAGAGAGAAGAATACGGGGGTTTTTTTTTTTTTGACTTGTGAAAACATGGCTTAGGCAAATAATATAATAATAAATATTAAATTAAAATCAAACTTACAAGTTAATCTTTAGGATAATATGAACTGAAACAATAGCGGATAAGACACATTACCATGTCTATGCATTGGGCAATGCTGGCCAATGGCGGCCCAATCGGGCGGGTGCGAATAAGTTCTTAGGAAAGTCAATATTTACACATCTGAAGGCAAGCCTTGCTCCATGGAATAGGGCACAGCCCCGGTGGTGGGTTGCTCAGTACTAGATTGGGATGCAGAGGAAGCATCCATATTTGCCCCATAAATTAATTTCAGATGGCTAATGCCTGGTACACGCGATGAGATTATCGGACAAACGATCATCCGGTTTGTTTTGTACGCTAATCTCATGTCGAAAATAAAAGAGGTTACTAACGGTTTTCTTCCCGGGGGGATTCTGGCATTTCTCTCCTACATGTAAAAAAGTCATTTTTTTTGCTAGAAAATTACTCAGGACCCCCAAACATTATATAGATTTTTTTTTTTAGCAGAGACCCTAGGGAATAAAATGGCGGTCATTGCAATTTTTTTATGTCACACGGTATTTGCACAGCAATTTTTGAAACACAATTTTTTTTGAAACAAACACTTTCATGAATTAAAAAAAAACAAAACAGTAACGTTAGGTAAATTGTTTTGTGCGTTGTGAAAGATGGTGTTGGGTAGTAAATAGATACCCGACATGCCACGCTTTAAAATTGCGCACACTTCTGAAAATTGTAGTGTTCTTGATTCCCTTTTTTTGGTTGACATTTGTTGATAGGACCAACCTGTTACCAGTTAAAGGTTTTTGGAATTGGACATTGTTCACTGACAACACATCGGGAGGTGGTCGGGGGGTGGGGGCTGGCGCTCCGGCCTTTCTCCCAATTGCTGCCTGCCCCGACAATTGATGGCGTGGTCTTGGGGGGGGGGGGGGATTCGTCAGGTGCTCCTCTCCCTGCTCCAGACCACAGATCCCTACCATTTTACACAAGTGATGGGACAACAGTTAGTCTGTCCTACTTTATGCCAATGACTCTAAAGATACGATATTTCTGTGTTTGCCAAGTCCTACCTTTGTTCTATTGTCTATATACTGAATAAACTTCTATTATTAAAAACAAAAAGTGCACACAGTCATGGAATGGCACCAAACTTACTCTTAACGTTCACAGCGATACCTCATACGTGTGGTTTGAACATTGTTTACATTTGCGGACGCGACTTACGTATGCTATAAGTTTTGTTTATTTTTTTGTATTATTTTATTTTCATTTTTTTTTTATTTTTTATACTTTCCCTTCAATTTTTTTTTCTATCACTTTTATTCCTATTACAAGGAATGTAAACATCCCTTGTAATAGGAATAGGGCATGACAGGGCCTTTATATGGAGAGATCTGGGGTTCCCACATCTCTCCTCTAAGCTGAAAAGCCTGAGATAAAAGAAAAAAGAAAAAAAAAAAAAAAAAACGATCTTTAGGCTTTCCTGCTGAACACCCGACAGAACGCGCCTGGCCTCTGAGGGTCATAGAGATACCCAGGGATCATTTGGTCCTCAGTCAGCTCTATGGTAAATTTCCGCCACCGGAAAAATCCTTCTCCAGCTCGCCAATCGCACAAAAGGTAGGTGACATCCCTGCTGCCCGCCCGTAAAAACAATCAAGCAGGTTTACAGCCACTGTGATTGTTCTTACGATGCAGGGAATCGCTGGGAGAAAAAAAAAAGACATCTGAATGATGCCTGTAGCTGTACCCATCATTCAGATATCTCCACTGAAAGCCCACGATGTCACACGACGGCCGGCGGTATGGAAGTGGTTAAAGATATGAAAATTCTCTAACAGAAGATTAAATATTCCGAAGTGATTGTATTTTCGGACGCCAGTACTGATTAAATGAAAATCGCACGATCTGGTATCGTAGGAGAAAAAGTTTTATGCTTGTCCAATCAGATAAATTTGCAAGAACTGTTGTGATTGGCTCTTGAAATCGGTGTACGAACGACCAGATTATCGTACGATCGATTTGAAAGCTGTATTTTTTCATACGATTTTTTGATCGTGTGTGTGCGGGCTAAAGCACAGCAGATCTGGCTGCTATGGAGCAGAGATGGGCTCAGGCGTGTTCGGGATCCTAGTTCCAGCCCACCTGCCTGATCCCACTAGGCAGCCGGCACTGCACGCCGCTAATCACAGGCACAGACATTTCCCAGTTCGTAGCAGCACAAACCGGGAAAGATCTTAATGCCTGTGATTAGCGGTGAGCAGTGTCTGCTTCCTGTCGGGATCGGGCAGGTGGGTTGGGACAAGGATCCCGAACACGCCTGAGCCCATCTCTATTATGGAGTAAGGCCTGGGGGTAATGAGAATGAACAAGCAGTCAAGCTATATTCACACCTGTGTTTTTGTCCGACTACGTATAAATGCGAGAAAATCAGCGCAGGGGGGTCCCATGATTAGCTTCGGGAGGAACCCCCACCAAAAGACATGGGAGGTTGCCAGCTCCTGCAGGTAACTGAAGCCACTCACATAATCCTTTTGCCTGGATTGCCAGCAAGTGATCTGCCCTGGGTGAACAGCCTTTGTCTAGAGACAGCCAATAGCATGTGATCACCGCATAAGCTGTCCACAGATGGAGTGTAAGCTCTCCCCTACGCGTTTCGTCACATCTGACGCCATCCTGCATCCCCATGACACCAGCTGTGATGTAACGCGTAGGACGGAGCTTATGCTCCACACACACTGGAATTAGGAGGTGGCCACATTGAATCCTGGGATTGGTAAATTTATTACCAAGCGCTTGTACACTTGCTAACATTGTGAGTGGTTAGATATACTGCATGGGTAGTTATTTTGTAAATCTATTATTATTATTGGAGTAAAATTATTATTTGATATTTCATACTTTAAGCTGAAAATGGTCACCTGAGCACCAAGATCTGCCGATTAGAGCACAAGTACAACCTAAAATGTGTTTTCTTCTTTCGGAAACAGTTAAAGGCTCTATGAGTCTCAGTCACTTCTTTTTTTATTCTGTGCAATCAGGGACAGAAAGGCTCCTGAAAAATTGCCAAAAAGTAATCAGCGAGGCAGAGGGTTACCGGCAGAGGTTAGACTGAGGTGAAAGGCCAGGGAAATAGGTACCACATGTTGAAGACAGAGGATTTAGCTGTGTAATTTGACTAAAGCAGAGCTGGTCACACTGCTAGCAGGCGACCTTTTACACAGCTCTTATCCACCGCGTAAAAATAAAACAGATGAGCACTGTACTGGAGGGACTGCGGGGAGAACATCAGAGCTCGCTATTAGGGACTATGCGGCACAAACACTGAAGGGGTATTGAAAGCTTCATAGCGGGGTGTTCTGCATTAGGCCTTATTCATACAAGCAAGATCATCATCCGGCATCGCTATGACTTCAGAGAGGCTGCCACTTGGCAGCAAGAGTGCCCACCAGCAACAAAATTTAAGGGGCCTGTGGCAACCTTCAGGGTGGCATCATTCTAACCATGTGAATTTTAATAGGCATTGGATATAAACTGTATTACCAAAAATATTGGAACGCCTGCCTTTACACATGCACTTTATTAAAGGGCATCCTAGTCTTAGTCCATAGGGTTCAATATTGAGTTGGCCCACCCTTTGCAGCTATAACAGCTTCAACTCTTCTGATAAGGCTGTCTACAAGGTTTAGGAGTGTCTATGGGAATGTTTGACCATTCTTCCAGAAGAGCATTTTTGAGGTCAGGCACTGATGTGGATGAGAAGGCCTGGCTCACAGTCTCCACTCTAATTCATCCCAAAGGTGTTCTATCGGGTTGAGGTCAGGTTCCTCCACCCCAAACTCGCTCATCTATGACCCTATGGACCTTGCTTTGTGCAGTGGTGTGCAGTCATGTTGGAACAGGAAGGAGCCATCCCCAAACTCTTCCCACAAAGTTCGGAGCATGAAATTGTCCAAAATGTCTTGGTATGCTGATGCCTTAAGACAGCCTCTCTCAACATTTTCAACACAGAGGAACCCTTGAAATAATTTTCCGGTCTCGGGGAACCCCTGCTAAAAATTAAAAATCTACAACTCATGATACATTAGTGTGATGGTCAATGGGAAGAATGCTCCTTACACTTGTGGTCATTGGGAAGAATTACTCCCTTACAGATCGCTAAAAAGATCAATGGTATCATTGGGAATTTATCTGAGAGGTAGAAATTGACCATTGCTCAAGGAACCCCTAGCAACCTCTGGAGGAACCCTGGTTGAGAAACCCTGGCTTAAGAGTTCCCTTCACTGAAACTAAGGGGCCAACCCCAACCCCTGAAAAACAACCCCACACCATAATCTCCCCTCCACCAAATGATTTGAGAAGACAAAACATAAAGACTGCTCTAGATGTATGACATGAAAATGTAAAATGAAATAGATCTACTAATGCTTGTTTAAAGTGGTTCTAAAAGGCAGAATTTTTTTATTCTATACTTTAAGATGAAAACGCCTTCTGTGTGCAGCAGGCACCCTCACCCCCCTAATACATACCTGAGCCCCATCTCAATCCAGTGATGTTGCTCCCCCATTGGCTGAGACAGCAGCAGGCTCCCAGTGCTGTCAAAGTCAGTGAGCCAATGAGGGGAGAGAGAGGGGGCGGGGCCGAGCCGAAGCTCCTTGTCTGAATGGACACCCAGAGCAGGGGCACAGCTCAGGTGCCCCCACAACAAGCTGCTTGCTGTGGGGGCACTCTGCAGGAGGGAGGGGCCAGAAGTGCCGGCGAGGGACCCGAGAAGGAGGAGGATCCAGGCTGCTCTGTGCAAAACCATTACACAGAGCAAGTAACTAACATGTTTGTTATTTTTAAACAAAAAAGAAAAAACAAAGACTTTAATAGCACTTTAAGGATTAAATATAGCACCACAATGCTGGTGGGATGTATGGTGCAGGATGGAACTTCATGTCACTGCAGCACACAGCACTGCTCTGCAAAGGCATGAAAGAAGTTAAAAAAAGGGAGGTGGGGAAGGAAAGCATGCAATGTAGTAAAAGACGAATTATACCGCCCCCCCACACTTTTGATCACATTGACTAGCGCCTGCATGAGGTCTGGCAGGGGGTGGTGGGATGAACCTGTAAAGCATATCATGTTATTTTTTTCTTTTTTAGGAGCCCTAAAAAAGAAGCGATTAGCATATAAAAAAAAGTTAAGGTAGAAATGAAGGCAGCCAATTCAGACATCCTTACTGATCGGTTATATATGACAAATTGTCTTCTGGGAGAAGACAGCTTGAAGAAAATAACAATCCATTCATACACAGCTGGAAGAGATTTTAGTGAGATGCTTGTGTTGGGGTAAGGAAGGAATTTTCTCTCTATCCTCTCTATAGAAAAATGACATCTCCCATACAAAGTTCAGACTGGAGGAGATTCATCAGTAAAATTCTGTCAGACACAAGGCAACAACCAGATACCAGCTGTCATATACAAGGGTTGGGCTGGAGGATTAAACTGATTGGTTGTCCGAGGCAACACAGAGAACAGTGACAGAAAAAGGTTAGGGCCACAAGGGGCCCCTGCACATAGTAGTCTGCTCTTCTTGCTTATTAATGACAGTAATGAAAAAAAAATTAAATTGGTTAGTTTGTTTCATTTAACACAATTCTTATTTTTTCTGTGATATCCTTTTATTCCGTTTCTTTATATTTTATTTACTCTAATCCTTTATAATGGATCTTGATAAGAAAAATATCAAATGTGACAATAGTAGTGGTTCTAAAGCTAAAACATTTTTTTCCCTAATGCATTCCCTGCATTAATGTCAAAAGAATGTTACCACTTACTGTACCCCCCTAACACTTACCCTAACAATACCACTGCATAGAGCAGGTAAGTAGACCATGTTTAATTTTTTAAATTAAAAAATAGCCTTTATAACCACTTAGGGGCACATAGGAAGAGAATCCATCTGTAAAGGAGCTGTAATAGCAGTGATCATAGCCTGCAGTCCCCGGCCATCTCCTGTTGCATGCCTGCAGTCCCCGGCCATCTCCTGTTGCATGCCTGCAGTCCCCGGCCATCTCCTGTTGCATGCCTGCAGTCCCCGGCCATGTCCTGTTGCATGCCTGCAGTCCCCGGCCATGTCCTGTTGCATGCCTGCAGTCCCCGGCCATGTCCTGTTGCATGCCTGCAGTCCCCAACCATCTCCTGCTGCATGCCTGCAGTCTCCAACCATCTCCTGCTCCATGCCTGCAGTACCCAGCCATCTCCTGCTGCATGCCTGCAGTCTCCGACCATCTCCTGCTGCATGTCTGCAATCCCCGGCCATCTCCTGTTGCATGCCTGCAGTCCCCGGCCATCTCCTGTTGCATGCCCTGCAGTCCCCGGCCATCTCATGTTGCATTGCCTGCAGTCCCCGGCCATCTCCTGTTGAATGCCTGCAGTCTCCAACCATCTCCTGCTGCATGCCTGCAGTCTCCAACCATCTCCTGCTGCATGCCTGCAGTCTCCAACCATCTCCTGCTGCATGCCTGCAGTCTCCAACCATCTCCTGCTGCATGCCTGCAGTCTCCAACCATCTCCTGCTGCATGCCTGCAGTCCCTGGCCATCTCCTGTTGCATGCCTGCAGTCCCCGGCCATCTCCTGTTGAATGCCTGCAGTTTCCAACCATCTCCTGCTGCATGCCTGCAGTCTCCAACCATCTCCTGCTGCATGCCTGCAGTCTCCAACCATCTCCTGCTGCATGCCTGCAGTCTCCATCTCCTGCTGCATGCCTGCAGTCTCCAACCATCTCCTGCTGCATGCCTGCAGTCTCCAACCATCTCCTGCTGCATGCCTGCAGTCTCCAACCATCTCCTGCTGCATGCCTGTAGTCTCCAACCATCTCCTGCTGCATGCCTGCAGTCTCCAACCATCTCCTGTTGCATGCCTGCAGTCTACAACCATCTCCTGTTGCATGCCTGCACTCTACAACCATCTTATGTAGCATGCCCATAGTCCCTGACCATCTCCTGTTGCATGCTCACAAAAAAATTGAAAAAATAGAACCTCTGATGTGCACAACGGTTTGTCCTTCAGATATGACGGTCCTCATCTGTCCCAAGATAAGGCTGCAATTCCTAACAGAGCAACATGTCAGCAAGAAAAGTGGGGAGCTTCCTCCTTCGTCCTTGTGAACCTCTCTAATGTAATAGCATATTTCTCCATGTTACCCCGCTAAATATTTTTAACTTTTTTCCCTAAAACTATTTACTATATCTGGCGAGATAAATCAATGCAGTATAAACACAAACTATATGGCAAAAGGTTTGCGGACATATGGCCATCGCATTATGCTGCCTTGATGGACATTGATTCTTAAAACCAATGGGCATAAATATTATGCGGCCATAATAGCCTCTATTTTGTCTGGAAAAGGTTTTTCACAAGATGTTGTGTCTAGACATTTCTGCTATGGGAAAGCGTATTTTCAGGAATGGTTCATTTGCTCTGGCCAATCAAACATTCCTTATTTCCGCAAATTCATCCATTCGTTCCATGTGCAAAACTTCCACACCCAGAGATCTCATTAGTATAACTAACCAACACTCATATAATCATGACACATTCATATCTGATCACAAGATAAAACCAGATAAATATCTTCTACAATGCTCCTTCTGTTTAATTGTTCCAAGAGGGAAAGTTCCCATGAGAATAGGTGACTCTTATTAATTACAATGGCACATTGTTAGTACAACAGCAAAAACATATGATCAGATGCAAAGCTTAAAACAGCCTGTCGCCTACCCATAAAAACACAAGTGAAAATGTACCGGAAACTCAGCTAAGCACTCTGTGCAAATAAATGGGCGATATTTACATAGGTGTGCGTAGGGGGTGTGCCAGGTGTGCCGGGGCACACCCTAACCACTACTTGTGGTGGCTACTCCCCCTACTGCCCAGGCTTCCCCGGAGTTGAATGAACAGGAAGCTGCTCAGCACAGAGCACTTCACATTCATTCACTGTCCAGTGCACAGTGCTGGGACAAGGTCATCCAGCTCCCAGGGCAAAGATACCAAAGCAGTGGTCTCTCTGCAGTGGTACAACATGCTCCTTGCTGAGTCAGATCTAGAGCTCTCAAAACAGCAGGGGCGTAAGCCATGCCGATTTCAGAGCTATAGATCTCAAGCAACACTGGGCACATGTTCTTTCTCCAAGCAATATGCAATAACCAGAGGGCTACTGAAGTACAAGTCCCTGGGCACAAATGACACAGAATAGCTCTACAAATTTCAGCCTCAATCACATGGCAAGAGATGGACAAAAATAACAATGATACATTAAATGCTAGATTTATATGGAATCAACACACACATCCTCACAGTGAGCACAAAGCCTTGCTCTGTGTACAGAAGCAGTGGTCTCTCTGCAGAGGTCTGACCAGCCCCCGAGTTAGACCTATAGCTCTGCAATCAGTAAAGCTCAAGGTTTTTGCTCTAGGTCTGGCTTAACAGCAGCATGTCAGACTTCTGCAGAAAGTACAATGCTTCCACCAAAACAGCAAGGGTCTTTCTCTGCAGCATGCTGGCAGCGGACAGGCTTTTCTACTTTCCAAAAAAAGTGAACTACAACACCTTGCACACCTATTGTTTTGAGGTGCCTAAAATGTATTCCAAGTCACTTAAACATGAAGTTCAGTTGGGTTTTAAAATAGAGTTGGAAGAAAGAACATGTTGTTCTGGGAGTTCAGTTTCAGCTAAATTGCATATTCATACTTTCCAGTTTCAGGATCTGAGATAATACCATTGACAGGTTCTATCTGCGCAAGCAACAATATTAATCCAAATAGCAGGTAAACGATTAACCTAATATTGCTACTGCTGTATATCATTTTATAATTATTTAACCACCTCAATACTGGGCACTTTCACCCACTTTGTGGGTGATTGTAGTATTTACAAGGTAACCAGGCCCAAGGGGGAAGGTGGTTAGGTGGGTATTAGAAAAAAGTTTCGCAACCTTGTCTATAGTGGCAGGGCTAAATGAGGGAAATCGTATTGTACCCGTGGGCATGGAGTGTAAGGGGGGATATATCTGTACAGTGGATATATTGGCTTGAACTGCATCAACCTTATTCTCCCGCAGAATGTCCCCAGTCTCTGACCACCTCCAGTAGCAGGTTCCGTGTCTCTGACCACCTCCAGTAGCATGTCCACAGTCTCTGACCACCTCCAGTAGCATGTCCACAGTCTCTGACCACCTCCAGTAGCATGTCCACAGTCTCTGACCACCTCCAGTAGCATGTCCACAGTCTCTGACCACCTCCAGTAGCATGTCCACAGTCTCTGACCACCCCCAGTAGCATGTCCACAGTCTCTGATCATCTCCAGTAGCATGTCCAGTCTCTGACCATCTCCAGTAGCATGTCCTCAGTCTCTGAAAATCTCCAGTAGCATGACCACAGTCTCTGACCATCTCCAGTAGCAGGTCCCCAGTCTCCGACCATCTCCAGTAGCAGGTCCCCAGTCTCCGACCATCTCCAGTAGCAGGTCACCAGTCTCTGACCACCTCCAGTAGCATGTCCCCAGTCCCTGACCATCTCCAGTAGCAGGTCCCCAGTCTCTGACCATCTCCAGTAGCAGGTCTCCAGTCTCTGACCATCTCCAGTAGCAGGTCTCCAGTCTCTGACCATCTCCAGTTGCAGGTCTCCAGTCTCTGACCATCTCCAGTAGCAGGTCTCCAGTCTCTGACCATCTCCAGTAGCAGGTCTCCAGTCTCTGACCATCTCCAGTAGCAGGTCCCCAGTCTCCGACCATCTCCAGTAGCAGGTCCCCAGTCTCCGACCATCTCCAGTAGCAGGTCACCAGTCTCTGACCATCTCCAGTATCATGTCCCCAGTCTCGGACCATCTCCAGTAGCATGTCCACAGTTCCTGACCATCTCCACAGTCCCTGGCCATCTCCAGTAGCATGTCCACAGTCTCTGACCATCTCCAGTAGCATGTCCACAGCCTCTGACCATCTCCAGTAGCATGTCCACAGTTCCTGACCATCTCCACAGTCCCTGGCCATCTCCAGTAGCATGTCCACAGTCCCTGACCAGCTCCAGTTGTCCATAGTCTATAACAATCTGCTGAAGGAAGTCCATCGTCCTCGACAATACTCTGTAGCATGCAGTCAGCGTTTTCTGCAGCATTACATACAATGAATATTAGGTGTAGAAATGACCTTGAGGATACCGATACCTATTGTGTGGACCACCACGGCACAACAGGTAACAAATATCAGTCTGCAAATGAAAAACTGTCAGGAAAATATGGGGCTACAAAAATTGTAAAGTCAGATCAAAAATTAAATGTAGGAAATTCTGGAGTTACTGAAACTGCTACAGGTTATCTGTAAACCAGATGTTTTGCCCTATAAGGACTGACCATTGCTTCCCATGTATGGGCACATGTAGTGTTCTCAGTCTAAAATCTAGACCTTGTCAACAATGCTGACCATGCCTATTGCTAAAAACCCACAGTAGCTGCCTCACATCTGGCCTGGAGAACTACAGCAAATTCTGTCTTTTTCTGTTATCAATTTGGAACAGGGTTTTTCAATGGCATACATGTGTTTTAATATTCACCGCAATTTCATGTTTTTTTCCACTTTAATAGAAAATCTGGTTTCCGCTCCTACAAAGGCCTAATTCACCCAGTTCCAATTAGGCCGTCTTCTCCTCACCGGGCAACAAGGCCTTTGTAAAATGCTGATTGGGAATATGAAAATATAATTAGAAGACTGTAGCCACAGGCCTACGCATTCCTGACTGTTTACAAGTTTTCATATACACGTCTATTAAACACACATATAGAAAAAGTAAAAAACGCATTCCATATGACACAGAACATCATATTGAGTTTTTATTCCCTGTACAGTCTGCAAAGTATATTGCTTCAGTTTACAATTGTGAATGCCTAATTCCAGGTTTATAAAATCGGTGGGGGCAGCCATATTGGAGCCAAAGTTTACTAGAGGCTCAAAAAAATGATGTGCCCCAAAATATGAAACTTTGCTACTTTCAGCCTGCGGCCAATCCAAATGGCGGGTGTTTAAAACGACATAAAACTTCAAATGGACGGCACTGCTGGTAAAGCCAGCAAAGGATAAGAAAGTAACCAGCATGCCAAATCACTACTTTCATCACTTTGTTGTAAAGACTAAGGTTGCACCAATACCGGGTATCAGTGCTGATACTAAGCATTTGCATGAGTATCCGTACTCGCGCAAATGCTCCGATACCTGAAACTGATACTTTCAGGCTCGGTTTTTTAGCAGTCAGCAGGATTCCCCCCCCGCTGACAGGTGAAATGTCAAAGGAAAAAAAAAATCTGGCAATTATCAATTGTTAAAGTGGAGTTCCACCCATGTAAAAGTCAGCAGCTACAAAAACTGTAGCTGATGACTTAAGAATCGTCCACTCACCTGTCCCTCGCCCCAGTGATGCGGTCACCCGAGGGCTTGCTCTTCGCCCCCTCCCCTTGCCGGCGCCAGCATCATAACTGTGCATGCGCGAGTCGCGCTGCGCCTTGTGAATGGCCGGCGTATCTTCTGGGACCTGTGACGTGTCCCAGAATATCACAGAGAGGGAAGGAAGTGGACCTGGGTCCCTGTGAAAACAGGGTCCCTGGTCACCCCCCCAAAAAAAAAAGACAAGCTGATTGTGGCATGGCGGGGGGTCACCTTCCATTAAAGCGGAAGTTCCACTTTAGGGTGGGACTCTGCTTTAAGGAGCAGGGCCGCCACGCCCTTAACCGGTTAACGACCGGCTTGCATACATTTACTGCTGTAGAGTGGCAGCATGGCCGCGGCTCGGGCGGACTCTATGTCTGCCGGTGACCCGCAATCACCTGGCACAGAAGAAAAACGGGGAACCGCCGATGTAAACATGGCGGTTCCCCGCTCTGTCAGGTGGCATGTAAGAGATCTACTGATCCCTGTCACTGGGATCAGTTAGATCTCTGGTGCCCCTGGTAGCCCAGCCCCCTCACAGTTAGAACACGCCTAGGGAACACAGTTGACCTCTAGATCACCCCCTGCAGGTTAACCCCTTCACTGCCAATGACATTTACACAGTAATCAGTGGCTATTTAAATTTCTGATCGCTGTATAAATGTCACTGGTCCAAAAAAAAAAAGTGTCAACAATGTCCGACATGTCCGCTGCAATAACACAGTCCCGATAAAAATCGCAGATCGCCACCATTACTAGTAACACAAAAAAAAAAAAAAATAGTAAAAATGCCATAAATTATCATGGTTTGTAAACACTGATACATTTGTGCACACCAATTAAACGCCGATTGCGTTTTTTTTTACGGCAAATATGAGGAAGAATATAAACCAGCCAAAACTGACTAAATTTATTTTTTTATATCTTTCTTTTTGGATTTGTATTTTAGCAAAACGTAAAAAACATTTTTTCTTCAAAATTGTCGCTCTTTTTTTTTTTGTTTATAACGGTGATCAGAAATGACGCAGAGGTGATCAAATACCACCAAAAGAAAGCTCTATTTGTTGCGAAAAAAAAAGGATGCCAATTTTGTTTGGGTACATCGCACGACCGCGCAATTGTCAGTTAAAGCGACGCAGTGCCGAATCACAAAAAGTGCTCTGGTCCTACAGTGGGAAATCCCAGGGCTGAAGAGGTTAACAACTGATGACTCATTCAGCTGTCAGTGGGGCTCTCCTGTTGACAGCTCAAGTGTAAACCAAGTCCCAGCTGTCAAAAAAAATAAATTAAAAAAGCAGCCGGGCAATTTTTATCAACATTGCTCAGCCACTGAAACAGAAAGGTAAAAAGAAACATTGTTTCTTTTTGTATCTTTCGGTTTCTTCATCTACGGATCAAAGGGATGATCTGCAGATGGAGTCAATTTAAAGCAACCTGTCAAGGTAAAAAAAAAAAAGTTTTTTTTTTTTGTTTTTTTATTAAATGTTCCTTTTTTAACCCTTAATTTACTCTAATCAGCCTGAATTAACTCTTTATTCTCCATTCTCATTTTCCATTTATTTCCTGCTGATTTTTTTTTTCACTTCTATTTTATAACAATAAGTTAACTTATTTTGTTGTTTGCTTTGCTCATATATATATTTTTACACCTTTAACATATATTTACAGGTTTTACGTTGAAAAAAAAAACAACTTGCAAATAACGTTTCATTGCTTTGTACCATTGCCGACAGCTGAAGTGTAAACAGAACAGTTGCGGTAGGTATCGGCAATTGGCGTCGGCGAGTTGTAAAAAAAAAAAAATAAAATAAAAAAAAAGACCCATCACAAGATTGTCGCGTGATTTCATGATATGATGTCCTTACAATAAAGCAAAATAGAGAACAACAAAGCTTGAACAATTGCCCATACTGATCAATCAGATTCCTTGTTTCAATTTCCCAGTAAGATCTACTTAGTATGGACAAGAACTTCCAGTTCTTTTCTAAGTTTTAATAAAAAGCCACATACTTAATCAATGTACTGGGTTGGCATGGCAGCCAGGGAACTAGCATTTTCAGAAAGGAATTCAGCAATGGCAGTCCTCACTCTTCCTCAGTAAAGTTCACCTTTAATCTGAGTTCTGGGTATTCCACTGCAGCCACACAGCTCCTGGAATATTCAGTGCAAAAATACTTCCTGAAGGGTGTTCTAGGGTACAACGTATGGTGGCATCACCAGGTTTTACCTTTCCGAGCAGGTTTAAAGCCAACTGGTGGCTACGAGAAACGGACATTTTTTGGAATGGCATGAGCAGGGTGGAATTGATTTAAATCACTAGTAAAAAGGTTTGATGTAAATCAACTCGACTTAAATCCTAATTTTTAAAGAGCAGCGGTCATCTCTGTCCCGCAGCGGCTCCTCCTCTGACCCGCTGGTGACTCACCGACAGTCCCATTCACTTTAATGGGATGACTGGTGATTACGGCAGTGACACAACAAGGTGTTACCGGCGTTTATGGTAGTTTAGCGGCGTCTAGAGTTTTTTTGTGGTCAGAAGAACGACTTTTGAACGCCAATTCAGGGCGTTCAGATAACAGCCCAAAAACGCCACTGCTGTTAAATGACAATAAACGTCCATGTGTGCACGGACACATAGGATAACATAAAGGGGCGTTTTTGAGCTGTTAAAAAAAACGCCCAAACGACCAAAAACAGTTGTTTATCAGCTACAGCAGGGATAAGCAATTAGCGGATCTCCAGCTGTTGCAAAACTACAAGTCTCATCATGCCTCTGGGTGTCATGCTTGTGGCTGTCAGAGTCTTGCTATGCCTCATGGGACTGGTAGTTCTGCAACATCTGGAGGTCTGCTAATTGCATATCCCTGAGCTACAGTGTGCACGAGCCCTAAATGTAAGGACTTATTCTTGCTGGTAGAATGAAAGTTTCCTATTTAGAATGCTACATAACTAAGCTCCATTTCAGGCTAAATAAACCAAGTTATTAATGCATCTTAAATAGAAATATATTCTAGAAATATATTCTATTATATCCCAGTGGTCTGCAAACTGTGGCCCTAGGGCCATATGCAGCCCTCTATATGCCTTTATCCGGCCCTTGGGGCTCTATTTCTCCCACTGATACCAGGCACTATTACTCCCATTGACACCAACGGTGAGACACCATTTCTTCCACTGACACGAACAGTGGGGTGGCACCGACAGGGCACTATTTCTCCCAGTGGCACCATTAATCCCACTGATATCAAGGACAGCGCACTATTCCTCCCACTGAAATCAAAGGGGCACTATTCTCCCCACTGACACCAACAATGGGGCACTATTCCTCCCACTGACACCAATGATGGGGCACTATTCCTCCCACTGACACTAATGACGGGGCACTATTCCTCCCACTGACACCAATGATGGGGCACTATTCCTCCCACTGACACCAATGATGGGGCACTATTCCTCCCACTGACACCGACGACAGGGCACTATTCCTCCCGCTGACACCAATGATGGGGCACTATTCCTGCCACTGACACAAACAATGGGGCACTATTCCTCCCACTGACACCAATGATGGGGCACTATTCTTCCCACTGACACCAATGATGGAGCACTATTCCTGCCACTGACACAAACAATGGGGCACTATTCCTCCCACTGACACCAATGATGGGGCACTATTCTTCCCACTGACACCAATGATGGAGCACTATTCCTCCCACTGACACCAACAATGAGGCACTATTCTTCCCCCTACTAACCACAGGCATTGTGTCATTTATTTACCCCCTGACTACCAAGCTTTAGCCCCTCTAAAGTCTAATGAACAGTAAAGTGGCCCTTTGCTTAGAAAGTTTGGAGACCCCGGCTATATGCCCATGTGAACAAGGCCTTTCCGTAAAAGACAAAAAGCAAGGAACCTACACTGGGTGTGCTTGGGAACACCTATCCTGTATTTCAAATACGCAAGGAATTGTGGTTCCCAAACCCCCTTTTACAATTCCCCCTCCTGGAATGCAGAACACAGAACTCCGTTTTGACGTGGATAAACCCTGAATGTTGCCTGGTTTTCCTACATACTGTCACTGTCAAATATATTTGTCTAAAAATAAATGTGAAATGTATGTGGAAGCATTCATTTATCCCTGCCTTGCTATCTTATGTAAAATCTCACTTCTTGGAGCAAAAAAAAAAAAAAAAGAAACCGGATAGAAGACGAGAGGCTTGCAATCCTGCCGTGTGCACAAATCTTTAATTAAAAAATTGCGGACGTGAGATCCCCGATGAGGCAAGGATCATAGGAGATCATTCCTAAACTACTGATACTTCTATTATTTAATTAAGACAATCAAAGAGCAGCAGAATAGAATTATCTACCTCTAGAAGGAAGCACAGACAGGGAGAGTTGCATGTTTGGCACATGCTGGGTGAACTGCCTATTATCACCTTTCCAGCAATAGATCAGGAGAGTTCAAAGAGGTTTATGCAAATCTTTCCAACCCGCAGAAAGGCCTGCAATCATGGCTGTCTGGTTGGAGGTCGTATGACCCATCCATAATCTGTGCTTTAAGGAGACCACTTCTCAGACATCCCTCCAACATGCCGTGTCTGTCTCGGGATCATTTGATCGTTGATGGGCAGCCAGGAGGCACAAAATGACCCCAAGCAATCCACCTTTTCCATTACAGGTCCCCTGAGAAACAGGACACCCAATTACATGTCTTTTCAAGTGAACATTAACGACCACTTTAAATACATCTCCTGCTTATTCCTTGTCCTATTAACGGTTTTACAACTAGAAAAAGAAAAACAAACCGACTCCCTAAGGCTGGCTGTAAAAGATACAAGCTTCTTCCCAATTCAATAAAAATATGACTAAAGCTGTCCATGGATGGGTCATTTTTTTTTTTTTTCGTTCAGCCAGTCGTATTCCTCCATCCACACAGATGAGGAGAATGCAGGAGTTTCCCTGCCAGGACATTTTATTCTGACAGCGGGACTCACCATCGGGCTCCGGCAGCTTGCCCCCTTCAACAGAAGCTGTTGATGACCATCAGAGCCGGTGCTACCACTAGGCAAACTAGGCAGCCGCCTAGAGCGCACTGCTGCCTAGGGGCCCCCGGCTGCTGGTTTCCCTCCGCGTCTGCGGGTGATCCAACCGAGCAGGAAAGAGTGTGGGGGGGGGGGTAGGTTGACCCTGTCTGCTGCATGAGGGCTGTTGGAAGGAGCGAGCTGCACTTGTAGAGATCCTGCATGTGCATTTGTGGCATTTACCCACTCTTCCCCATGTCACTTTGTGAACGGTTGGTCAAATACTATCTCCACACTAGGTTCTGGTTAACTAGTGGACTAAACCGGATACGCCATACATATTGGCACTTGCTCCGATCCTACGCGGTCCCGCCACCCTCCAATTGTCCTTACTGCATCTATATATCTATCATAGACGGCACGGGTTGACCCATACAGCCGGGCAGCCCATCTTCAGTAGGCTTTCTCTCCTGGGCGCCGATTCAGTCTTGGGTGGGGTGGCCCCCTCCTGCCCTCCCTTCCTAGGTGGGAGCATCGGGACCGATCCTCGCCATTCACCCCTATGGACTTTCCGATACCAGTGGCAGCAGCATCCTTTATTCCTGCTTTTAATCTGCACTAGTCCTATATGAGGACCTATATTTATGCTATATACATGCCTGAACAAAGTTTACGAGTAATACCACCACTTTCCCCTGATGAAGAGGAACAATGCACGTGAAACGCGTTGGGTTGCACTCTGTTTCAGTTACACAGCAGTGCAGTAAATAAGTGGTTCTTCTATATGTACTGTTGCATTTTATCATTATTTTGTACACTGGATTATGTGTACCCCATCCCATTCTTTTCCTCTTTGATTTTAATCCCAATTTTGTAATAAACTAGAAACTAATTTTTACACCACTCTGTATTTATGTTTGGGTGGAGTCTATGCCCTTCAAAGTCCCACCAGACGGTCTTAGTTTTCTAACCCAAAAAAATAAAGTAAATTTTATTCTACCTTAAACGTAATACACTTACAACAAATTTGCATAAACAAACATTGGATAAGCTTAACCACTTAAGGACCGGAAGGATTTCCAGCTTTAGGACCGGAGCCCTTTTTGCGATTCGGCACTGCGTCGCTTTAACTGACAATTGCGCGGTCGTGCGACGTTTAAACACCCCTTTTTTTCCTGCGTTTAAATCAAACCCATGTTGCAGCGTGCTGGCGCGTTAACAGTCAATTTCGCTGCGTCACGGCTTAGCGTTTTTCCCGAGGCCAGGATTTCGACCTTTAGGAAGGCCAGGAATTCACCAATTCGAATAGGTTACAAACAAATACGTTTAAACAACATTCACATAATGCAAATTCCATCTTATTTTAAATGAAATAAAAAAACCCAATCTTTTGATTCTGGCAGACCACCCTGAAACTTCCCGTATCTGAGGTGGGTTTGTATTTATGTCTCACCACATTTTTAATCAAAGATCAAATAATGTTTTAACCCTAATTTTAGTT
>BLSH010044326.1:611403-622585 GCA_018402905.1 Glandirana rugosa
GCCTAGACTTTACGGCCCTCCTCCAGGTACCTGCAGGAGGTGACGCGTACGAGGTCGCGCGGGGGACCGCCGTCGCCGCCGCGCGCGGTGTGCGACGCGCTCGCACGGGCACCCAGCCCGCCTGAGCTACAGGTCGGACATTTTTTACACATTTTTGGGACCAATAACATTTATACAGCGATCAGAAATTTAAATGTCCACTGATTACTGTATAAATGTCATTGGCAGTGAAGGGGTTAACCTGCAGGGGGCAGTGAAGGGGTTAAATATGTTCCCTGGGTGTGTTCTAACTGTGGGGGGGCAGGGCTGGCCGGGACATAACAGATCTAACTGATCCCAGTGACAAGGATCAGTAGATCTGCTTGTCCCCTGTCACAGAACGGGGAACCGCCGTGTTTACAACGGCGGTTCCCCGTTCTGAGGCTCCTAAAAGTGATCGGCGGGTCTCGGGTGGACATCGAGTCCGCCCGACCCACGGGCACGCTCGCGCAGCGTGTGGCGCGCGCCGCCGCTGCCGCCAGGGGGCGCGCTGGAGCATGCGCAGTGGAGGACGTCCATGGACCTCCTCCCGGCATTTCAGATCCGCGCTGGAGCCGTATTTTGGCAATAGCGCGGATCTGAAGTGGTTAATTTAAATCGATTTTTTGGGCTTTTTTTTAATCAAATTTATTTTAATAAAATGTTTTTGGAGTAAAAATCTATCTAAAGATAGTTTTTTATTTAGGATACATTAGTCATTTAGTTTATGCAGCATGAAATTGAGCTTAGTTATGTAGCATGAGGCTGTATATTCTGCAATATTTACATTTTTGGTAAACTCATTCAATGAATCCAAGCTCTGCAAGCTGAGATCACCTGCACTGCATTGATGCATTCACACAATGTCACAGTAAACATGAGATAAAACAAAGTTCAGGAATATTCTTTTACCCATTGTTTTGCAAATCTATGTACACTACAAACTGTATGATTGAATCGGTTCTGATATCGCTGTTTTACTAACCTGATAGCTTAATATTCTAAATAGGAAACCTTCATTTTGTTTGCAAATATTAAAGATTCCAACTACCAGCAAGAAGTCCTTACATATAAAGAGCACCGGTCATTTCACATCCATCATGGCAGTGCCTGTTAGCGGCATCCACTCAACCGCTGCCGCCACATCCCTCACCTTGTTGCGTCACTGCCACATCACCAGCCGTCCCATTAAAGTGAATGGGACTGTTGGTGAGTCAACAGCGTGTCAGAGGAAGAGACGCTGCGGGACAGAGATGGGAGCTGATATTTAACCGGTTCCGGACCGGCTCGCATACATTTCCTGCTGCACTGTGGCAGCGTAGCGTGAATCGCCGGTTATAAACAGCGATTCACGCAGGTGCAGCTAGCGCCAGCGCGCTCTCATGCCAGTCGCACGCTCCCTGAGTGTGGCTGTGGGCCGGTTGGACTCGAAGTCTGCCGGCGACCTGCGATCGCCTGATGCAGAAGAAAAGCGAGGAACTGCCGATGTAAACACAGCGGTTCCCCGCTCTGTCAGCCGGCATGACAGTGATCTACTGATCCCTGTAATTGGGATCAGTTAGATCTCTTATGCCACTGCCAGCCCAGCAACCACACAGTTAGAACATGCCCAGGGAACAAATTTAACCCCTAGATCGCCCCCTGCAGGTTAACCCCTTCCCTGCCAGTGACCTTTACACAGTAATCAGTGGCTATTTTTAGATCTGATCGCTGTATAAATGTCATTGGTCCCAAAAGTGTCAAAAATGTCCGATCTGTCCGCCACAATATCGCAATCCCGATAAAAATCGCAGATCGCCGCCATTACTAATGAAAAAAAAAAATAGTAAAAACGCCATAAATGAATTCTCATGGTTTGTAAACATGGCAACTTTTACGCGGTTTGCGTAAAAGTTGCCACGTTTACAAACCATGAGAATTAATTTATGGCGTTTTTACTTTTTTTTTTTTCACTTTTTTCAATCAGTAAACGCCTATTGCGATTTTTTTACCCCCCACAAATATGTAGAATATATATCGGCCTAAACAATTGATGAATACATTTTTTTTTTGGATATTTATTATAGCAAAAAGTAAAAAATATTGTTTTTTTTTTTTTTTAATTGTCGCTCTTTATTTGTTTATAGCGGCGATCAGAAATTACGCAGAGGTGATCAAATACCACCAAAAGAAAGCTCTATTTGTGTGAAAAAAAGGATGTTAATTTTGTTTGGGTACAACGTCGCACGACTGCGCAATTGTCAGTTAAAGTGACGCAGTGCAGAATCGCAAAAAGAGCTCTGGTCAGGAAGGGGGGGTCTAAATCCTTCCGGGGCTGAAGTGGTTAAAAATGATGATTTAAAACAAATCCACCCAGGTTTCCATTCACAAAACAAGACATTTGTGTTCACTCCTCAGTAGACTCCCCACATGGTAACCACAAAGAAAAAGGTTGCATTGCGCTGGGTGTTCCAAGGCCACCAATCCGATCACAGCCCAGCAAAACATTTTTTTCTTTTTAAAATGCAAATGGCAGAGAATGAAACGGGCCTGCTGGAGACTTCACAAAGCGGGTATCTGCCTAGGAGCACGCTGCCTGCGAGTGAAGTGGGGGATGATTTTAAGTTTAGTCTCAACAAAAGGATTTGGCTACAAGAGGTTTCAATTAAAATTGTTCCAAGAGGCATGAAGACGGGGAGACAAAGCCTGTAACTGATTAACAGGCCGTCCCTTCCCCCAGCATAGCCTTGTGTATAGAAAGACCCCATCCACCATACACAGCGCTTCACCATCAGCCCACTGCTCTGCAACCAAACTTGTGTCTCCTGTAGCCTGCTAGGTGCGCACAACATATCCACTGCCACCTGTTTCAAGGGCTTCATCACACACTTTAACCACTTCAGCCCCGGAAGGATTTCCCACTGTAGGACCAGAGCACTTTTTGCGATTCGGCATTGCGTCCCTTTAACCGACAATTGCGCAGTCGTGCAACGTTTTACCCAAACTAAATTTGCATCCCTTTTTTCCCACAAATAGAGCTTTCTTTTGATGGTATTTGATCCCCTCTGCATCATTTCTGATCACCGCTATAAACAAAAAGAACTATTTTGCAAAAAAAAAACCAAAACAATATTTCTTACTTTTTTATAAACTATATATAAAAAAAAATATATATAAAAAAACAAATTCATCGGTTTTGGCCGATTTATATTCTCTCTAATATTTTTGGTAAAAAAAAAAATTGCAATCGACGTTTATTGATTGGTTTGCGCAAAAGTTGCCGCATTTACAAACCATGAGGATTAATTTCTGGTGTTTTTACAATTTTTTTTTTACTAGTAATGGTGG
Source organism: Glandirana rugosa (assembly GCA_018402905.1). NCBI lineage: Eukaryota > Metazoa > Chordata > Amphibia > Anura > Ranidae > Glandirana > Glandirana rugosa. The sequence continues at coordinate 614,749 of BLSH010044326.1, forward strand.
TGATCTGAGATTTTTATCAGGACTTTGATATTGGGGCGGACATGTCGGACATTTTTGACACTTTTTTTGGGACCAATGACATTTATACATCGATCAGAAAATGAAATGTCCACTGATTACTGTATAAATGTCATTGGCCGGGAAGGGGTCAACCTGCAGGGGGCAGTGAAGCCCCTTTAACCCTTTGATCTCCCCTGGTGTTAACCCCTTCCCTGCCAGTGTCATTTATACAGTGACTGTGTATTTATTTTTTTTTAGCACTGATCACTTTATTGGTGTCACTGATCCCCAAAAAGTGTCCCTTAGTGTCAGATTTGTCCGCCGCAATATTGCAGTCCCGCTAAAAATCGCTGATCGCCACCATTACCAGTAAAAATAAAAATGCCAAAAATATATACCCTTCGTTTGTTGACGCCATAACTTTTGCGCAAACCAATCAATATGTAGCAGAATACACATTGGCCTAAATTAATGAAGAAATTAGATTTTTTACATATTTCTATTGGATATGTTTTATAGCAGAAAGTAAAAACCATTTGGTTTTTTTTTTTTCAAAATTGTTGGGATTTTTTTGTTTCTAGCGCAAAAAATAAAAACCGCAGAGGGGATCAAATACCACCAAAAGAAAGCTCTATTTGTGGGAAAAAAAAGGACATCAATTTTGTTTGGGTACAACGTCGCACGACCGCGCAATTGTTAAAGTAACGCAGTGCGCATTACAAAAAATGGCCTAGTCCTGAAGTGGGGTAAAACCTTTCGGGGCTAAAGTGGTTAAACAAACATGTTATACTTAACTCCTCTGTGCAGTGGTTTTGCACAGAGCAACCCCAACCCTCCTCTTCTCGGGTCCCCCGCCAACGCTCCTGGCCTCTCCCACCTGCAGAGTGTCCCTAGAGCAGGGGTAGGCAACCTGCAGCCCTCCAGTTGCAAAACTACAAGTCCCATCATGCCTCTGGGAGTAATTGTATCCGTCAGCCTTGCAATGCCTCATGGGAAATGTAGTTCTACAACAGCTGGAGGGCCGCAGGTTGCCTACCTTTGCCCTAGAAAGCAAGCAGCTTGCAATGGGGGCACCCAAGCAGGGGCGCTCCTGAGCCGCTGCTCTGCATGTCCATTCACACACACAGTCGTGGCTTAGCCCCTCCCCCTCTCTCCCCTCACTAGCTGTGATTGACAGCAACGGGAGCACACAGAGCGAGGCTTGGGAGCGCGCATTCATGATTGCCCCCCCATAGCAAATGACACTAGGAGAAGAGGAGGAGCTAGGAGTGCCAGCAGGCGGACCCGAGAAGAGGAGGATCTGGGCTGCTCTGTGCAAAACCGCTGCACAGAGCAGGTAAGTATAAGATGTTTGTTATTTATTTTTTTTATTTCAACTTTTAATTTCACTTTAAGGCCCCTTTCACACGGAGTGGATCTTCTCAGCGGGGTCTTCCAGCTCCGTTGATCTCCGCTGAGAAGGCGGATGACAGCTCTGTCTCTGCACAGTGTGCATCAGATCCTCGCTGCTCTCTGTGGGCAGATGGGATGAAAACAGATCCGCCTGTCCGTTCTCATCCGATCCCATCCAATCCGATCTGCTGGACGGATGGTAACCCATACATCTATTTTAGCGGATCTTGACGGATCGGATGGCAGACGGATATCAGCGGACACATGCCCGCTGACATCCGCCTGCCCATAGAGGTCTATGGGCAGGCGGATGCCAGCGTAGATGCGTCCAATCGTGTGAAAGAGGCCTAAGTGTGTTTTGCATTCCCCATTTGGGAATTTTGGGGTGACTGTCATTCTCAGACTATGTTTATGGGCCAAAAATGTATCAAGTCCAGCTGGACTTTGGGCCGGTTTTTGATCATTGAGACACTTTTTAGTCACCATCACAGACTTGTATGTTTTTTTAAAATGTGTCTATGTCTTTAATTTGATTCATAAATAAAAATGTTACATTTTATTTTGAAATATGCTTATAAAGTCCATTCTTTCCATCCCCCAATATTCTTGGCATTCCCCATGGACTTCTACAGGAACACAAAACCCAAGTGACACAAACAAAAGCCCATCAGAGGATAAAGGAGTGGGAAGAGAGGGCGACAGACTAATGTTAGCAAAGACAAAACATAGACTTGTAGGATAATCGGGTTCCAGACTAATTTTATAGCATGATAAACAAACCACCGTCTTAGAAAACATTGAGACCTCATTGTACAGGACGTTTCGCAACAAATATACAAAGAAAGATGATATTGTATCAAATACTGTTCATTTCAGAATCACATTTCCCAACAATGATGTACACAGAAATCCAAGAGCTTAACCTGAAATGACCTTCAACAGCCAACTTTATGTACCGCCAACCTTTGCCCTGGAAATGCCACTGCTGAATAGGAGGCCAGACTGCCACTTTCTGTGTGAAGTAGATAAAAGTTCACAGGGGGGCAGCAACAGCAACTGATAAAAACACACAGAAAAATTAGGTTTTTGTTTTTTTTTGTTCTGGGAACTCAGAAATTAATTAATCAAAAAAAGATTAGAAAATACCCTTCCAGATAATTTTTGGAAACAGGAAAGAAGAAAAACTATATATATATATAAAAATGTATAAGGGACAGTTCACACCACATGCAGTTCAGTACGTTTTTATTCTGCATCAAAAACGCATGGAAAGTAGGTTATATGGTTTCCAATGGCATAGTTCACACCAGTGCTGTCAGTTCCAGTGCGTTCCAGCTCCAGAAAAAAAAAAGTAGAACATGCTGCATTTTTCATGCACGGAACTGTACTGGAGCGCGGTAAAACGCATCAAAAACGCACCAGAACGCACCTACATGCACCAAAAACGCACTGGAATGCACCTACATGCACCAAAAACGCACATGTCCTAAGAAAAAAAGGGGAAAAACTGCACTGGACTGCATCAAAAACGCACCGGAACGGACCAGAAACGCGTCAAAAACGCGCATGCAGAAAAGCATCCGGAACGTATCCGGACTGCGTTTCTATGGTGTGAACTGGCCCTAACGCTTTGGGGTTATAAGTAATTTTCTTAGCAAAAAAATTAAAAAAAAACAACATGGATTTAAAGTGGTTGTTTACCCAGGAAAAAAAACAAAAAACCTGCAAGACAATAGCATAATGAGCTAGTATGCACCGCATAGTAGCTCATTATGAAATACTCACCTTGGAACGAAAATCCAACCAGGCCTTCACTGGGACATCATGGCGCATGCACCATGACTTTGCAGCTGCTTGGAGGGGGAATGTCTCCTAAACCGTTCAAGTTCAGGAGATATTCATTTTACCTACAGGTAAGCCTTATTACAGGCCGCATTATAGGCTCACCTGTAGGTAAAGATCCCTCTAAAGCACAGGTGTCAAACACAAGGCCCGCGGGCCGAATCCGGCCCTCCAGGCCATTTCATGTGGCCCTCGCACCTCTCCTGCAGCTGCAGGGGAGCTCCAGCCCACCTCTGGTCCTCCTCCAGACCCTTTACTTTCTGCTTTCCAGCAATGCATGCAGCTTCTTCCCAGCAGCAGCATAAGGTAAGAGGGTGCACTTTGATGTAAGGGAGGGTGGAGGATTCAACTTCTGATGGTGGGGGTGACTCTTGACATCTAATGGAAGGGAAGGGGATGCTCTGGACATATAGTCTTAAAGAAACAACCGGCCCTTTTATGGGCAATCATAATGCTGATGTGGCCCACAATGAAATTGAGTTTGACACCACTGCTCTAAAGGGTATACAACCGCTTTAAACTTGTAAACAAAATGGGCCAGAAAAAGCCCGGTCTTTAGTGTCGGCTCGCACAGGGGCGATCCGACTTCAGGAGCGACTGAGCCGCCCCGTACAGCACGACTTCAGTACGGCTTGCATACAACTTCTGTAACAGAAAAGTAGTACAGGAACCTTTTACTAAGTTGGCACGACTTGAGTCGCTCAATTAGAATGGTTCCATTGCACTGCTAAGTCGTCTGACAAGTCGCTCCTGTGTGCACTGGGACTTACAGCAGGATTGTCCAACGCTTTAACCTTTCTGGGCCACAATGGAAGCAGAGCAATGGGCTGCTAATAAAATACACTAACCTACTGATTGAACTGGATGGGCCTGCGTCTTTTTTTCTATGTAATTATGAAACAATAAGGATAAGGCCTCATACACATGGACGTTTGACGCCAGCGTTTTCTGGCGTTTTTTGCAGCTCTCCATGTTAGTCAATGGCCCCATAAAAACGCCGACGTTTTTGAGCTGTAGACGGCGTCGGCGTTAGGGAGCTGAAACTAGAACCCACGGCCAGCGTGTTCTGAAGCTGTAACGTTTTGGCATTTTTTGACGCCAACGCCGCAAAATGCCAACAAACGCCAACTAATATTGTACCGGCGCTAACCGGCGTTTTTTGACGCCAGCGTTTTTAGGTTGAAAAATAGCAGAGGACTGATTTTTTTTTTTAAAACGCCTATTGACGCCGACGCTCACTAACGCCGATGCATAATGCCGAAAAACGCCGATTTTTTTTTCCTTGACGTCTGGCCCGACGTTTTGTTTATTATTTAAGAAACGTCCATGTGTATGAGGCCTAAGGACAATAACAATAGCTGATGAGCAGAAAAAGTCAGGCAGATCACAAGGTAAGGATCAACCCAGTAATAAAACCTCAAATAAACGAGTGCAATATTTGACAAACTAACGCATCAATATCTGGTTGGATGGATATCATAGCAATTCTTAATTCATTTTCAAGGTGCTCATCAGATATTTTAGCTCAAATTTTGCCTTTCGTGTGCTTCGACAATATTTGCTCACAAATCTTAGGTGCTGCCGAAAACTGATGACTTGAATCAGGCCTGATTGTGAAGAGTGGGAGATTTTTCTTTGGGAAGATACAACTTCTATAAAGTCCAGTAAAGAGACAATGTGGTTTGTGTGCTGAAGCTGGAGAGTGCAAAATCAGGTTCAACTCTGCAGAGAAACCAATCAGCTTCCAGGTTTTAGGCCTCATACACACGGGCGTTTTATAATAAATAAGCAAAACGCCAGGTCCGACATTTTTTAAAAAATCGGCGTTTTTTGCGGCGTTTTGCATCGGCGTTAGCGAGCGTTAGTGAGCGTCGGCGTCAATAGGCGTTTTTTAAAAAAAAATCAGTCCTCTGCTATTTTTCAACCTAAAAACGCCGGCATCAAAAAACGCTTGTTAACGTCGGTACGGCGTTAGCAAGCGTTAGTGAGCGTTTTGCCAATTGGCGTCAAAAAATGCCAAAACGCTACAGCTACAGAACGCGATGGTCCCGCGTTCTAAAAACAGCTCACTAACGCCGACGCCCTCTACTGCTCACTAACGCCGGCGTTTTTAGAAGGCCATTGAATAACATGGAGAGCTGCAAAAAACGCCTACAAACGCCGGCGTGCAAAACGCCCGTGTGTATGAGGCTCTTATTGTCAAAGTTTAATTGAAGAAGCTGAAGTTAGAAGCTGATTGGCTACCATGCACAGCTGCACCAGATTCTGAGTGCTCCAGTTTTATGCTGCGTACACCCGATCCGAAAATTGGACAATTTTTTTTTTTTTTTGCATGCTAATCTCAGATCGAATTGGAAGAGTTTACTAAAGTCACAAAAATTCTCGTACGACAGAATAAAAAAATCGAAAGTGATGTCATTGCATTTTCAGACGACAACCGCAGTGATTAAACGAAAATCGTACTATTGGGCACCGTAACAGAAAAATGATGGCGCTTGCTCCTTCGAAAATTTTCGTTCTGTCAGGATCGGCTGTCAATAGAAGTGTGCACACCATCCGAAAATCGTACGATTCTTCCTCGGACGATTTCCGTATGATTTTATGATTTTCGGAACGTGTGTATGGGCCATTAGTGAATATTCCCCAATGTCACATTATTCTTCAGCGGCATGTGTTTGCCAAGTGTTAAAGCATTTTTACAAGCCCCCCCCCCCGCTCCCCAAAAAAATCAACATTTTACATTTATGACTTTGTGTTGGGCCGCATTCATAGCAGTTTTGGGCCGCAGTAGTACACGGGAAATCGCCTAAGTGTCAGCCCTGGTTCACACTGTGCTACTTTGAAATTACTGCTACTTTACTTGATGTAGCGTGGTTTCAAAGTAGCAAGGTCAGTGCGATTTCAGGTGCTACTTGATAGAAATCTGTGTGGCTTCATGCACCAATGTCTATTGAAAATCGCACCTGAAATCGGCAAAATTAGTGCAGGAACTACTTTTGCAAATTGGTGCGGCGCTGGAAAATCAGCGTCACATCAATTGGAAAAGTGCTGTTGCTGTCAATGGGCTGCGACTTGTCATGCGATGTTAGAGATCAAATCGCATGACAAATCGCTCCAATGCGAACCTAGGCTAAAACTGGTATTTAGAAAAATAAAAAGTAATAAGAAATTGCAATTTTTGAATAGCATTGCGGATGGGCATGGGAATGACTGGACATTAAGGAAGTCCAGCCAAAGCTGGTTTGGCTGGGCTTCTCCTATGGATCACAGGAGTGCAATTCGTTTTGCACTCCAGTGAACCAATTTTCAGCAGAGAGCAGACTGAAGTCCGTCTACTGAAGTCACAGATGACCGTCAAAGCACCGCGTCATCCCGACCATGGGAGTCTGGATCTGCCCAGGTGCCTGGACAGACCCCCTTCCCAGCGAGCCGCTGGGAGCCTGAGATGGCCCGCTCCGCTGCTCCACAGCCCAGCGCTCCAATCTCCAATGAGCGCAGAGGGAGAAGAGCAGAGAGCTGTGACCGACAGTCGTCAGCTCTCTGCTCACAGAGCTCTGAATACCGAGTAATCGGCAGGGTTTGATCACTCAGTTTTCAGTGCATGGGCACCGGGTGACAGATGCAGCATTGGACCCATGCCGCATCCACCGAGCTAAGTATTCTCTTTTTTAAAAAATGGGTGGAAATCCACTTTAAGGATCTTCCTGGCAGAAAGTGTATAGTGTTGTATTCTTTTACAAATAGCACTTTGACATATACTGGGTTGCCCCAAAAATAAGCCCAGGTCCTATATTAAATTTGGCAACCAAAAACACAGTAGGGCTTATTTTCGGGGTAGGGCTTGCCAATGTGCTGTCTTCTCTCCTCCTCTCCCTCAATCCCCAGTGTGCACAAAAGTAAAAGCAGATGCAAACTGCTAGAATCCTCGCCACCACAGCAGCACACAATGTACAACGTGTGCCTCTGCAATCAAATTTGTAGTCAAATACCTTGTCACAGCGCCGTTCGGCACTTCCATAGCCGGCCTGGGATGTCTTCCAGAGCTCCCAGCATTGCAGAGGGAGGGGGCCGAGATCCCCCACTGACAAGCAAGAGAAGAGATCAGCTGAGTGCCGCTTGGCGCTTCCATAGCCCGCCTGAGATGTCTTCCAGAGCTCCCAGCATTGCAGAGGGAGGGGGCCAGGATGCCCCGCTGACAAGCAAGAGAAGAGATCAGCTGAGTGTCACTTGGCACTTCCATCGCCACCCCGCCTGGGGTGTCTTCTGCGCTCCCAGCCTTGCAGAGGGAGGGGACTGAGATACCCCACTGACAGGCAGAAGACGGTAATAAAGAGGACTCCAGCAGTCCACATCCACCTTAAACTAGGGCTTATATTACAGCCCTCCCCAATAAACAAGCTAGGTCTTATTTTCGGGGTAGGTCTTATTTTCGGGGAAACGCGGTAGTGGGATTTTATTAATACAGCAGCTTTTTTTTTGGTGCAACATTGGTCACATATAATGACATTTTTGGGAGAATACCATGAAGCGCAGATTCGGGGGGGAAATTGTTTAAATGCCAATAATGCTTACAGAAGACAAAATGAACTTTGCTCCGTCAAAG
>BLSH010044326.1:630850-649526 GCA_018402905.1 Glandirana rugosa
GAGGGCATGCGGCCTGGTACGGTCCAGGAGGGGGGGGGGGGCGCTCGCTCATCCCCACCCCCTTTCCTGGCCTGCCAGGCTGCGTGCTCGGATAAGGGTCTGGTATGGATTTTGGGGGGGACCCTACGCCATTTTTTCGGCGTGGGGGCTCCTCTTACAATCCATACTAGATCGAAGAGCCTGGTATGCTCTTGAGGGGGAACCCCACGCAAATTTTTTGCGGGGGTTTCCCTTTAAGACTCCTAGCACACAAGTCGCGCCGCAAGTCGGATAATCGTGATCAGACTTCTGGTGCGGCTTCTATTCAAATCAATGGGCTCCCATAGGGAACCATTGATTTTGAATAGAGGCAGAAAACGCCGCTGAAAGCTAGCGTGAAAAAACGTGCATTGACGTCAATGCAAAACTCAGAGAAAAACTGCAATTTTTTCCCCGACGTCAGGCCCGGCGTTTTGCTTAATTTTTTGCAGACGCCCGTGTGTATGAGGCCTTAAAGAAAAAAAATGCTATACACAACATTTACAACAGTGCTTGTGGAGAATACGACTGTCTATACAGAATCCCGGTGGTCGCTCAGGATGACCAATCCTAGATCCATTTCAGGGACATGTGGATGATCAGGTTGCCTATACCTGGTGCCCCAGGATCTATGCAGTATTATAATGCGTTGGAGATCTGGAGATACTGGATGTAGGTAAGAAAGGTTCAGGATGCCGGCAGTATCATGAATTCATTTACTTCATCCAAGTAAAATATTGTGCATCTCCGGTGAATAATACCGCATAGATCCATGGATGCCTCTGCCAATACGATTATTGGGATTTCTGAAACTCTTCCTAACTTATCCAATTACTGACAGGGAAAGTTCCCATCACTGACCTGGCTCTTGGCTCTAGCCAGACAATGTGAATCAAGCATCAGAAGTCAGTCCTTTTCTGAATAAGATCAGCGAGGTGACAGTCAGGTTAATTCAATTCTGCTATTAATGCAAACTCGTTTATCCAGGGTTTTTGGGAACCAAACTGTCTGAAGTAAATGGAGTCTTGCAGGGATGTAGGAAGAGACGGAGGAGATGTCTGCACTTGATATCATCAGAGGTGGGGGAGAGTATTTTAGAATGATAGCAATCTAATCTATGAAATGGGTTAGTAAGGTGAAGATGATCACTAGACAGAACATGCGGGCACCACCCAACTGCCCTCAAGCATCTTTCTAATGCCGGGTACACACTATTCATTGGTTTGTTTTGTGCAACCAGTTGGGTCGGAGACATTGTACTAACCATGCGAGGTTACAGCGATCTTCGGTGAACCCGAGCAAGGTGTTGTTAGAGTTATTAGTTTTGTTTTATTGAGTTTTAGGCCTCATACACACGGACGTTTTTTGACACCGGCGTTTTCTGGTGTTTTTTGCAGCTCTCCGTGTTAGTCAATGGCCCCATAAAAACGTCGGCGTTTTTGAGCTGTAGATGGCCACCGTGTTCTGAGGCTGTAATGTTTTGGCATTGTTTTGGCATTTTTTGACGCCGCAAAACGCCAAACAAACGTCAACTAATATTATACCGGCGTTTTCTGACGCCGACGTTTTTAGGTTGAAAAATAGTAGAGGGATGATTTTTTAAAAAAAAACGCCTATTGACACTCACTAACGCTGATGCATAACGCCAAAAAACGCAGATTTTTTTTCCTTGGCGTCGGGCCCGACGTTTTGTTTATTTTTTAGGCCTCATACACACGGGCATATCTTTAAAAATAAACAAAACGTCGGGCCCGACGTCAAGGGAAAAATAAATCTGCGTTTTTCGGCGTTATGCATCAGCGTTAGCGAGCGTCAGCGTCAATAGGCCTTTTTTTTTAAAAAAATCATCCCTCTGCTATTTTTCAACCTAAAAACGTCGGCGTCAAAAAACGCCGGAAAACGCCGGTACAATATTAGTTGGCATGTGTTGGCGTTTTGCGGCGTCGGCGTCAAATAACGCCAAAACGTTACAGTCTCAGAACGCGATGGCCGTGGGTTCTACTTTCAGCTCACTAACGCCGACGTTTTTATGGGGCCATTGACTAACATGGAGAGCTGCAAAAAACGCCACAAAATGCTGGCGTCAAAAAACGTCCGTGTGTATGAGGCCTTAAAGATACGCCGGTGTGTATGAGGCCTTAGAGTAACAGGACAACTGTGAGATGGACCGTGTTATGCACAGGGCTCTGTGCGCTTGTTAGCCGGGGAATGCCCCAATGGCTATTGTTTTGTACCTTAACACAATCTTCTAAAAGTACAGCGATCTCCCCCACTGAGGTGTTGTCTTCTGACAGTCGGACAGCCCCCTCCCACCAGAACACTCAATCAGCGTTCTCTGGAATTGGCTGAGATCGCTGATCGGGAGCCGGTCGGCTGCTGGCTTTCCAGCATGCACATCGAACAGAAGCTCACCGAACAGCCGGCTTCTATCAGACAGACCAACATACACGCGGGCAGAATGTTGGCCAGTATTTTGTGTGCCGGCAATTGTCTCCCGACATTCTGCCCGCGTGTACAGGCTAAGGCTCCATTTACACGGATGCTAGATCAACCTCCACGGAACAAGTTTTTTTGACAGCTAGAAGCCGGCGTGTAAAACGGCTGTTTTGCATGCCGCGTTTAGCCGAGATTGTGTCTAGGAGTGTTTTTAAAAATGGAATGGAAACGCCTGTAAACGAAATGGTTCTACACGCAAGTTACAGCGTTAAGGAGCGTTTACAAGCCGTTTGGCGTTTCAAATGCCTCTGAACTGGCGTCCGGACCCATTTTTTGCGTTCCAAAAAAAGCCTTTAAACTCAACTGCCTGGAAACGACCCTAAACGACCCTGTGTACATGTACTGATAAGATAACAGAGGAACGTTCAGGGGCAGCTGAAAAAAACATCCAAATGCCTCAAAACGTCCGTTTACCAGCAGCAGTGTAAATGAGGCCTTAAAGGAAGAGAGGAAGGAGCACAGGCGACGGATGTGCCATGGGATCCGTTAACCCAATGGGATGCATTACCCAAAGGGGATCCTTAACCCTAAAGTGAGAGCCGTGGCTCGTGGAATTCACAGCTGTTGTTGGGTGAGCCCTTACACAGGAGAGCTGGAGCCTCTGATCACTTGACCAGACCGGATTAGGGCTCCATTCACACTTGTAGGACTCCAAAGTCATGCAACTTTGGATGGGTGCGACTTGGATGTGACTACTTGTCCCTCTGCAAAGTTGGATCTACTGTTGCATGTAAAATATTCAGGTATGACTTAAATGCAACATTTGAGGGTTGAGTGGGCTTGTTTTTTTTTTTCTAAATAACAAACATGTTAAGGCCAATCACACTGCCGCGACTTGTGTCGCCCCAAGTCGCTTGACATCAGAAATCCCATTGAAATGAATGGGAGCTGTCTTAATGTACACTACTGAGGTCACTCCGACTTCAAAAAAGGTTCCTGTACTACATCAAGGACACTTCTATCCGACTTGTGCCCATAGAACTCAATGGAAGTCGCCTCCAAGTCGGATCCCTTATTTATATGAAGCGACTTTACGGGAAAAAGAAAATAATTTACCCAGTGAATTCCCAGGCAACCCCCTTCCTCCCTTCTCTGATTGGCCATAGGCAAAATCACCTGGCACAGCCGAGTTTGAAGTTGCCTGGCAATCAAGGCATGGCCACCCATCAGTGTAGGATCCAGCAATCATCAGGTTGAAGAGCACAACTGTTCCTGCGTGCCCAGCACACTTGTTTGTCTCTGCACGTCCCATGAGGCATTGTAAAATGCTGACATTCACAGATATGACTAAGCATGATGGGAATTGTAGTTCCTGAACAACTAGAGGGCCATCGTTCGGAGACCCTGTCTAGCTGTTAGAGAAGCCAGCAATTTGTTGACACCATCAACCAGGAACAACAGCTTACTGGCAAGAGAAACAGGGGTTACCATAAGGCATTCATTTAAAAAAATAAAAAATAAAAAAAGTGAGGGGAATTACCCATGTATGAAATTATTCTACACGGTGGGCCATTTATATGGATACACCTTAATAAAATGGGAATGGTTGGTGATATTAACTTCCTGTTTGTGGCACATTAGTATATGTGAGGGGGGAAACTTTTCAAGATGGGTGGTGACCATGGCGGCCATTTTGAAGTCGGCCATTTTGAATCCAACTTTTGTTTTTTCAATAGAAAGATGGTCATATGACACATCAAACTTATTGGGAATTTCACAAGAAAAACAAATGGTGTGCTTGGTTTTAACATAACTTTATTCTTTCATGAGTTATTTACAAGTTTCTGACCACTTATAAAATGTGTTCAATGTGCTGCCCATTGTGTTGGATTGTCAATGCAACCCTCTTCTCCCACTCTTCACACACTGATAGCAACACCGCAGGAGAAATGCTAGCACAGGCTTCCAGTATCCATAGTTTCAGGTGCTGCACATCTCCTATCTTCACAGCATAGACAATTGCCTTCAGAAGACCCCAAAGATAAAAGTCTAAGGGGGTCAGATTGGGAGACCTTGGGGGCCATTCAACTGGCCCACGACGACCAATCCACTTTCCAGGAAACTGTTCATCTAGGAATGCTCCGGCCTGACACCCATAATGTGGCGGTGCACCATCTTGCTGGAACTATGATGTCGGTGATAGGGAATTGCTGCCCATCAAGTTGGCTTTGGAGGAATGGCAGTACTTTTTGGAAGGAGCAGCTCACCCGGTATTGGTTTTTACTGACCATAAAAAAACCATATGCTGTGAAGATACGAGACGTGCAGCACCTGAAACTACGGATACTGGAAGCCTGTGCTAGCATTTCTCCTGTGGTGTTGCTATCCGTGTGTGAAGAGTGGGAGAAGAGGGTTGCATTGACAATCCAACACAATGGGCAGCACATTGAACACATTTTATAAGTGGTCAGAAACTTGTAAATAACTCATGAAAGAATAAAGTTACGTTAAAACCAAGCACACCATTGTTTTTCTTGTGAAATTCCCAATAAGTTTCATGTGTCACATGACCCTCTTCCTATTGAAAAAACAAAATTTGGATTCAAAATGGCCAACTTCAAAATGGCCGCCATGGTCACCACCCATCTTGAAAAGTTTCCCCCCTCACATATACTAATGTGCCACAAACAGGAAGTTAATATCACCAACCATTCCCATTTTATTAAGGTGTATCCATATAAATGGCCCACCCTGTATAATATTAAAGACAAAAACAAGATCAACACCGATCACATCAAATTTTTAAAAGAAATAGCAATAAAAGATAATCAAAGATTTACAACCCATTATAACCGAGTATATTGAGTACCTCATGAGATGAGTCATCCTAACGGATATAAGTAGATACTGGGGGTGCCTCATCCGAAAATCGAATAGTGGAAAGAGGGTGTGTGAATAATTTGTGGTCCCCAAACCACACTCACACTGTCCAATTGGACAAAATATTCCCGTGAAAACCCAGGGGATCAGACTGTCACGGCACCACTGTGTTGAGTTAAACAAACTTTACATCATAATTAAAATTGTTCAGTTTATTTATGCAGGCATAAAATATTGTTTATCAAAAGAACATCAATACATAACATTTTTTTTTTCACCAGGTAAACCTATTTCTCCCACATGGGAGGATAGACAAACACCCAGAGGTAAAACAAGATGGTTGAGGAGTTGAGCCAAGGACATCTAGAATGCTCTACATGTTTCGCGGGCATGAAACCGCTTCTTCAGGAGAGAGGTCTAAGGCGATAAAGAGGAGGGTCATACAATGTAGCAATATAACAATTACCATAACTGTATATATTAACCATATCCAAAAATGCATGTAATGTATACAACTTGGGGAAAGTAAAAAATGATCCGCTCACCTCTACAGGTACCCAACATTAAGAAATTTACCTATTTCCCTTACACTACCCCTTCTCTGTCGACGAGGAGCTTTGGCCCACTGGTTTGCGCCCCCTGGTGTGAGGGAGTATGTTGGTAAGCGGATCATTTTTTACTTTCTCCAAGTTGTATACATTACATGCATTTTTGGATATGGTTAATATATACAGTTATGGTAATTGTTATATTGCTACATTGTATGACCCTCCTCTTTATCGCCTTAGACATCCCTCCTGAAGAAGCGGTTTCATGCCCGCGAAACATGTAGAGCATTCTAGATGTCCTTGGCTCAACTGCTCAACCATCTTGTTTCACCTCTGGGTGTTTGTCTATCCTCCCATGTGGGAGAAATAGGTTTACCTGGTGAAAAAAAAAAAAATTTTGTATTGATGTTCTTTTGATAAACAATATTTTATGCTTGTATAAATAAAATGAACAATTTTAATTATGATGTAAAGTTTGTTTAACTCAACACAGTGGTGCCGTGACAGTCCAATCCCCTGGGTTTTCACGGGAATATTTTGTCCAATTGGACAGTGTGAGTGTGGTTTGGGGACCACAAATTATTCACACACCCTCTTTCCATTATAACAGAGGACGAAACTCTGAAAGAAATATTCCAACAACCCCCAATATTGGCTTTCAGTCAACCACCCAACCTCAGACATAAACTAATCAGCACTGATTACGAAGTCCCAAATAATGGAAGCAAACCCTGCAATAAAAAACGTTGCAAACTCTGTAACCAGATCAATCCAGAAGTGTCACACACACACAAATGGGACCTTCAATATCCGGGGATCATACAGCTGTACCTCTAGTAATGTGGTGCACCTCATTCAATGCAGTCGGTGCACCAAAATATCCTATGTTGGGGAAACAGGACAGAAATTGCAAACAAGGATTAATTTACACAGACATTCCATCAAGGAACATAAAGAAGATGAATTCTGCACACCTGTGGGACATCACTTCTCATAACCAGGCCTCAATGTTTTAGTTCCTAAAGGGAATTTCAGAACGATCCAGGAAAGGTTTGTTTTTCCTTTTTTTTTCCCTTTCCCTCAGAGATTTTTTTCTTTTTTTTTTTCTCTTCTTTTTTTTAACATTCTTTTTAACATTTGGCTAAAACTTTTGTGAATCAATACTGCTTGGACCTTGAAGAAGGGGACACACCTCGAAAGCTTGTCCTGAAAAACTGTATGTTAGTGCAAATAAAAAAAACTATCACGGTCTCTAAACGAAATAGAAATCCTACTGTGTATATGTATTATCTAGTATCAAAAAGAAAAAAATTCACTTGGCCAAAAAAAAAAAAAAAAAAGGGAGGGGGGGGGTTGGCACAAGAACGGTTGTCCACTGGCTGATACATTTTCCAGAGCTGTACCAACCTGCTTGCTCATGCAAAGCCCCAGCTGGTGGTGCTGGGAGTGAAAAGTGTTAACAAATGTGGAACTTTTGTATGTCGGCCAATAACAATGTGTGCATTCCAGAGTAGCCCCTTTCCGACCCCCCCTTTATTCTCTATCCAAGCTATAAGATCTCTCCCCTCACACACAGCCAGGGGAAGCCGAACACCAATGAGAGGTGCAAAATCGCACAAAGCTTGGCGACACAATGCATTCTTCAGGACAGGCGGACTGCCTATTAAATGCACCCTAATAAAGTGCGCAGATTTCCAATGGAAGCGTGTTACTGAGTGCAGGCAGGATTATAGCAATCCTCAAAGATGAGTACAGAGGAGGGGGGATGGGGAGCTGGGGGATGCCATGACTCTGTAAACTGAGAACCCTGCCATGAATTCCATCGAACAAACTTAGGCCTCAGTGCGGTCAAGATCGAACCTGATTGCGGCAGCGGCGGCTTTTGTGAGGCGTGCACTTGCAATCAGCGTACAAAACCAAAAGCTGTCTTGAGTTCAGTAATAATCTGCAGAAGAGAAGGCAAGAGAGGCCCCTTTCTCTGTCAGAAAATCAGGTATAATTAGGAGCCGGTGGAGCTCAAAAACATCATGACGGAACATCTGGATGACATTTGTCTCAGACACAGGAGAAAGTGCGCCTGCCTAGTTTTAACCTTTTCTGTGCCACAAGACGGTGAAAAAAAAAAAAAAGGGGGGGGGGGGTGTTTCTGTTTCTTTCACCCCAGCTGCAGTCACTGATAAAACAAAGCACAGCTCACACACATCCCGGGATTTATCCATTTTTGTTGTTCTAAATTTTTGACTCTCTATGTGTCTAGTGCAGTGATCTTCAAACTGTGGCCCTTTGCTTGCCTTTATCAGGCCCCTGGGACACTATTCCTCCCACTGATACAATGCACTATTCCTTCTACACCAACAATGGGGCACTATTCCTTCTACACCAACAATGGGGCACTATTCCTTCTACACCAACAATGGGGCACTATTCCTTCTACACCAACAATGGGGCACTATTCCTTCTACACCAGGGATAAGCAATTAGCGGACCCCCAGCTGTTGCAAAACTACAAATCCCATCATGCCTCTGCCTCTGGTTGTCATGCTTGTGGTTGTTAGAGTCTTGCTATGCCTCGTGGGACTTGTAGTTCTGCAACAGCTGGAGGTCCGCTAATTGCATATCCCTGTTCTACACCAACAATGGGCATAATTCCTGCCACAAATACCAACCATTGGGCACTATTCCTCCCACTGACACCAATGATGGGGCACTATTCCTCCCACTGATACCAATGATGGGGCACTATTCGTCCCACTGATACCAATGATGGGGCACTATTCGTCCCATTGATACCAATGAAAGGGCACTATTCCTCTCACCGATAGCAATGATGGGGCACTATTCCTCCCACCGATACCAATGATGGGGCACTATTCCTCCCACTGATACCAATGATGGGGCACTATTCATCCCACTGATACCAATGAAGGGGCCCTATTCCTCCCACTGATACCAATGAAGGGGCACTATTCCTCCCACTGATACCAATGATGGGGCAATATTCCTCCCACTGACACCAATGATGATGCACTATTACTCCAACTGATACCAATGATGGGGCACTATTCCTCCCACTGATACCAATGAAGGGGCCCTATTCCTCCCACTGATACCAATGAAGGGGCACTATTCCTCCCACTGATACCAATGATGGGGCAATATTCCTCCCACTGACACCAATGATGAGGCACTATTCCTCCCTCTGATACCAATGATGGGGCACTATTCCTCCCACTGATACCAATGATGGGGCACTATTCCTCCCACGGATACCAACGATTGCCACTATTCCTCCAACTGATAACCAACGATGAGGCACTATTCCTCCCACTGACACCAATGATGGGGCACTATTCCTCCCACTAACACCAATGATGGGGCACTATTCCTCCCGCTGACACCAATGATGGGGCACTATACTTCCCACTGACACCAATGATGGGGCACTATTCCTCCCACTGACACCAATGAAGTGGCATTCTTTAATCCCACTGATGCTGTGACATTTTCTACTCCCACTGGCCACAGTACGGCCCCCTCCAAGTCTGAAGGACAGTAAACTGGCCCTTTGTCCAGACAGTCTGAAGACCCCTGGTCTAGTGTACTATAGGGTAACAAAATCTTTAATTGTACTATTTTTAGAGTTTTGCTAATTTTTGTATCTGATAAGAAAACTTAAGTGCTTCTGTTAAAGAAAATGTAAACCCATACATTAAAATGTAATTTCAAACGTAAATTTCCTAACTTTTAAAAACCACTCTCTTTAAAAGAATACCTGGTAATTCGGCCATGAAGGTCCATGGTTCAGACACTTTCTGTTATACAATGATAATGCGCTGTCCCTGTCTACCAACTTTTTTCCTGTGTTGTCACCCTGTCGCGTGCGCGCCCAATAACTATGAGCGGCCGTGACATCACTCATTCCATCTGTAAGCCCGCAGTCACTGACAGAGCAAATGCATGTTGACAGGAAGTGGCTGCAAATCAGCTGGAGGCGACAAGGAGCACAGGTTTGTAAGAAAGGTCAAAACGGCATTTTTGAAAGAAAAAAAAAAATGAAGAGGGAACTGTTCATTATATACAGTGTATTAGCAAACTAAACCTCACACAGTTAGGTATTACACCCGCTTTAAAGTGGCTGTAAAGGCTGGAGGTGGGAGCAGCGGTTCTCTCTCTCCTCATTGGCTGAGACACAGCAATGGGAGCCATTGGCACCCGCTGCTGTTGATCACAGCCAGTTAGGAAGGAGCGGGGGGCTGGGCCGCACTCTGTGTGTCTCATAGAGCAGGGCTCGGTAGCGAGCGCGCACAAGTACCCCCATAGCAAGGGGCTTGCTATGGGGGCACTCAGCGGAAAGGAGGGGCCAGAAGGACAAGCGGGGGACCCGAGAAAAGGCGGACAAGGCCTGCTCTGTGCAAAACCATTACACAGAGCGAGTAATTAGGACATGTTTGTTATTTAAAAAATAAATAAAAATCTGAGCCTTTAATGTTACTTTAAAGTATTACTAAACCCAGGAGCCTGCAGTCACTATATCTGGTCTCCCACAGTACAAAGAACATGGAAATATTTTAGTAAATATAAACTGCTAAATACCTTTTCTCATCAGCATTATAAAGCAGTCTTGTGACTTCTATCAGTGTCTGGTTAAAGCTTGTAGGAGGAGATTTCATTCTCCTCTGACTGTCCTATGAGGCTGCAGGACCCCTGACCCTCTGTGCTGATTGGCCCTGTGCTGATCACATGCACCCTCCTAAGGAAGAAAACTCTGTAGCAATACACACCAAACTGAGCATGTGCAGAATGCCCCCAAGGCGCTGTTCTATTAGGAGATGGATTGGGGACAGTGAAAGAAGGGGAGGATCAGAGAAGACAGGCTCAAACAGCCTTTTTACACAATGCGCAGGATTAAACCCTTAGGTTCCACAGTGAGTATAACAAGAATGGTTTACTGCATATACAGACTGATTTTACTGTTGTGGGTTTGGTAAAACCTTAATAAAAACCAGCCATAGACAAGTACATGTTTCACAATATAAATGTGATGAGACTTCTGCCCATTTAGCTTAAATAAAGTAACCACAGGGTTACTTTAAAAGTGCCAAATAGCTCCAACACTCAGTCAACACGAAGAACATGCCAACGGGAAAGCGTTACAGCTTTTCTCTCACAGCATCTTAGGAAGCCGTACCCAATACAAGTATAAGACAGAGTGTAAGTTTGTCTTTTCACAAAAAAAAACGGAAGTGTGATCTAACACCCTTCACCCATCCCGACCCCGGTCCCTGCTGCACTCACCCCCGCGGGTGATTACCTGTCACTGCCCATGCATTGGTCAAGGGATTTGAAAGTCGCTGAATTCTTCTCCTTCTTTCCCTAAGGCTTCTGCAACAGATCAGAGCAATTCTGATTGGTTACATGCTGACAAATGGCCGCTTTAACCAATGGGAATCACTTTTATAAATCCTGGAAGCCCTAAGGATAGAAGGGGAAGAAGACCGCGGGTTTTAAATCTCCAACTGCATGGGCTGTGACAGCTAATCACCCATGGAGGTAAGTGCAACGGGGACCAAAGAGTTTTGGTGGGGGGGCCGCTACAATGTCAGCGCACCTTTTCATATTTTTTGAAAAGATGATCTTAGCACTTTAATGTAGAATTTAATAAATTAAGAGGATACTGCATATTATTGCATATATAAGGATTTACCTTGGAATTCAGAGTCCAAATAAATACAAGCTGCGGGGAATACATTTAGAGCCCGGAGGTGAATCTGGACATCCCTTAAAGTTATGGGGAACATCTTGAAATGTTAATACTGGCGACTAGTCCCTCAGCTTCCCTTTTGCTGGGCACAGCTTCAACAGCTTAGGCCAGGGATCCTCAACCAGGGTTCCTCCAGAGGTTGCTAGGGGTTCCTTGAGCAGTGAACAATTTCTGCCTCTTGGATAAATTTCCATTGACACCCTTGACCTTTTTAGGTAATTCTTCCCAATGGCCACAAGTGTAAGGAGCATTCTTCCCACTGACCGTCACACTTATGTATAATGAGTTGTAGAGTTCTCATTTTTAGCTGGGATTCTCTGAGACCGGAGAACTATTTTAAGGGTTCCCCTGTGTTGAAAAGTTTGAAAAAGGCTGGTTTAGGCCCCTTTTAAAAAGGTAACCTTCCCTGAGAGAAATGTGTCAGACTTCCTGGTCATTATGCTAATCCACTGAGTCACCTGGGACAAGCATGTAGATTAACATCAAAAGTTCTTATCTGCATATTTGTTTTAGGTCAGTAACTAAAGCTATTACAAGATAACTGAACTTTAAATGCCCCCAAGTCTTATATCTGCCTATCCCCAATGCAAGACCTTTACTATCTGACCTACTGGGATCCACATGCCCTCTTCACCAAAGCGGCCCAGCCAGGCTCTTGAATCTTTATTCTCTCTTAGGGAAGCCATCTATACATCCGAAGGGTGGGTGACCTTTCCGTAGAAAAAAATGGAGGGCTTGCGTGCCTAGCCAGAGATTTGAGGTGCAGAGGCTCCCAACAGAACACACAGCAAATGAGGAGTGAGAACAGTTCATTATAATGAACTAGATCAGCGCTCTCCCTCGGGGCAATATTTCATTCATTCACATCACCAAAATGGCATAGTTTCTCCCAATGACACCAATGATGGGGTACAATTCCTCCCAATGATACCAACCTTGGGGCACAATTCCTCCCGATAATACCAACCGTGGGGCACAACTCCACCCAATGATACCAACCTTGGGGTACAATTCCTCCCAATGATACCAACCGTGGGGCACAAAAGCCTCCCAATACCAACCGTGGGGCATAATCACTCCCAATGATGCTAACCATGGGGCACAATTCCTCCCAATGATACCGACGGTGGGGCACAATTCCACCCAATGATACCAATCGTGGGGCACAATTCCTCCCAATGACACCAACTGTGGGACACAATTCCTCCCAGTGATACCAACCGTGGGGCACAAGCTCTCCCAATGATACAACCGTGGGGCACAACCTCTCCCAATGATACCAACCGTGGGGTACATTTTCTCCCAATGATACCAACTGTGGGGTACAATTCCTACCAAAGACTCCAACGATGGGACACAATTGCTATCAAGGATGGGGCACAGTTTACTCCAACTGATGCTGGGACATTTTGTACTCCTGATAGTGACAATCTGCCCCCCCCCCCAAAGTCTACACAGTAAAAAAAAATGGCCCTTTGTTTAGAAAGTCTGGAGACCCCTGTACTAGATGAATGAAAATGTCCTGAGAATGGTAGAACATGCAATGCTTACCTAAAGACGTTTTGCTCACTAAATGCCCGTACACGCGGTCCGATGGTTGGTCAACAACGGTCGTCCAACAGCCTATTGGCCAATAATCCGATCCTGTGTACGCATGATTCTACAGCCGATTCCCAATCGTCGTCCAGAAGTTGGACGACGAGACTAGAAAACTTGTGTTAGCCAACAAGGAGTTGACCGATTGTTGGCTCGTGTGTACAGAAGTTAACCAACCAACAGTTGAAGTGCAAACATGCATGCTGGGAATCCAGGAAGTGTTGGGTCGGTAACCTGTGCTCCTAATTCACAAGTCACATTCACTTGAACTTCCTCGTTATACGCTCGGAACACGTCACTACGTTCGGCTTTGCTGGCCGATTACTTGCTTCACGTTAGTACGCTAGACCAAGCCGCCGTCACCCAATTTGGGAAAAAGTTGGACGTTCGGTTGACCAACCATCGACTCGAGTGTAGGAGGCATTACAGAGAAAACATTTGTTGGGTAACAGTGCAGTTTTGGTAAAGTAGGCAGGTAAAGCACAAAAGGGCAGGTAGGAATATGATAGTGATAGATGTCACACTGTGTTTAGGCAACAAGGTCTGATGTAATGAGGTCTAATCTAGATCTAAATGAATACACATATAGTTTACAGGAAGTTCAACAGGGACGCCATAGAGGGGGTAAATGATACTCTTATCCTCCTTAAAGCGGAGTTCCACCATTTATTTGGCATCCACTCTTTTAATAATAAATAGATGTAACCTTTTGTTACCTTACTTTCAAACCGCCTAGTAATTCCATGTATTTTTTACTCACAATTCCGTTTCTCTCACTGCTGGACTTTTCCATGTTAGGTGAGGGCATCTGAAGCCCATCCTGGGTCTCCTGGCATCTCTTCCTGAAAGATGGGTTACCATCATGCACTCCTCGATCTCAGTCCGCCTTAAATCGCGTCATTTCCTGTGTGGACAGGGAAGCCCACTGACTCCTGGGAAATGATGAGTCTCATCTCCTAGGAGGCCAGGCGAAGCAAGAAGTGAGGAGAAGAGCCTAGGACCTAAAAGGGGCAGATTACAGAGACCACCTAGCAACAAGCGGCTTAGGGCGAGTATAATTTTTTTTTTCCTTCAAAGGTAAGTCTATATAGGCAAAGGACTTGAATGATGTAAAAAAAAAAAATCTGGGTGGAACTCCGCTTTAATCAGCAGGAGTAATCACTGCATGAATCCCTCATTTTCTGCCCTGCTTACAGCACGGCAGGAAGAAGACCCGCCATAGTCAGAGCCGTTTAGCCTATACTCTTCTTATAGCAATTTTTAAGCACGCAGCTTATCAGTCGTGATGCAGCGTAGAGAGACACAAAATGACTCTGACATATTTGGATTTTCTGCCGTTAATAATTCACCCTGACTGCTACCCAGCATACAAGCTGAGAAAACCAGGACAGCTAATTATCCGCCAATCCACCTTGCCGCGCCGCACTAGTGCGACTTTTATCTGCACAGGACAGCTGCACGCCGGCGTTTGAAGTGAAATGTCAGTCTCGGCTAATGCAGTCAAGCTTACATCACTAATGATGTCTCGCGCTTTGAAGACACAACTCAAAGCCTAATTAAAAATTCAAATTCGCTCTCCTCGGCGCGCTCGTTTGAACTGCCTTTCCACTTGGACCGAATTCAATTTTTTTTTCTCTCCCTCCTCTTGTTATATGAAACTGAAAACGTCCAAGTGGAATTAAATGGGAAAAAAAAAATAATAAATGGCAACAGTCATTTGCTTTCATAGAGTCCCTCAAGAGATTGTTGTGCTTGGACCAGGAACAGCAGACGTTCGTGTAACACCGAAGACAACGGAGAATGATGAATTTTATACTCGATTATTAATGCAATGTTGCCGTTCGCAACAAGAGAAAGAGCCTGAAGACACGGCGTTGGCGAGTTACATTTCTAGCTCAAACCGGTAAAAAAAAACAATTACAGTATAGTGTCTGTCGCTGCATAAATTCCAGTATATATACCATAGATTATGGGCACTATAACTTTCCCACCAGCCAATTAATATTCACCCAGGGTGGATAAAAATCAATGATTTAAAAAAAGAAAAAAAAAAAGTTTTTTCATTTAACCTCTTGCTTACCGGGCACTTAAACCCCCCTCCTGCCCAGACCAATTTTCAGCTTTCAGCGCTCTCACACTTTGAATGACAATTGCGCGGTCGTGCAACACTGTACCCATGTGAAATTTTTATAATTTTTCCCATAAATAGAGCTTTTATTTGGTGGTATTTAATCACTGCTGGGTTTTTTATTTTTTGTAAAAAAAAAAAATAAGACCGAAAAAATTCTTATATAAATTTTGAAAACAGGTAATTTTTTTCCTTCACTGATGTGCACTGATGAGGCGGCATTAATAGGCTGCACTGATGGGCACTGATAGGCTGCACTGATAAGGCGGTACTAATGGGTATTGATAGGTGGCACTGATAAGCACTGATGAGGCAGCACTGATGGTTGGCACTGAAGGGCACTGACAAGTGGCACTTATGGGTGACGCGAATAGGCAGCACTGATCGGTGGCACTGATGGGCATTGATTTGTAGCACTGGTGGGCAAAGGTAGGTGGCACTGGTAGGTGGCTCTGGTGGGTACTGGCAGGTGGCACTGGTTGGTAATGAAAGCTGGCACTGGTGTGCACAGACGAGCCATCCGCGACTCTCTGTACGGGGGACCAATGTCCCTCTGACAGAAACCGGTGATCAGCTTAATACCGATCACCGGCTTCTGTTTACATCACGTGATCAGCTGTCATTTGCTGACAGCTGATCACGTGGTAAGGGGGTGGGACCACCCCCTTACTCCGATCTGTGATTAGCTGAGTCTCATGGACTCGGTGATCACAGAGCGCGCGCTGGACGCGACCCGCAGGGTTCGTTCACCATGGACGTCCTCCTGGCAAATGAGGTCTTTCAGCTATAGCGCGGATCTCAAGAGGTTAAATCTGATTTTTTTATTTAAAATCAATTTTTTTTTTAAATCAATTCATAAAAAAGGCTTGATTTAAATTATAATTTTTAAAGAGCAGCTGTCATCTCTGTCCCACAGCGGCTCCTCTCCTGACCCGCTTTCACACCGGGGTGGATTGGGGGGAGTTCTTCAGGTGCTTTTTAGTCGCTATTTTTAGCGTAAAAGCGCCTGAAAAACGCCCCAGTGTAAAAGTAGCCTTAGACAGAAGTTCTTCCCTTTGATCTATTCTAAAAGAACGGAATGATACTTTGTAGCTCTTCTCTATCTCCCAGAGCTGCATGGTTTACTTAGAATCGAGGAAAGGTCGGGTTAAGATTGTGAGGGGGGTTGAATCGAGATTGCGATCTTTTACTGACTAATTGTGCAGCTCTACCCTGTGCGGATCACATGCAGCCTCCTAAAGGGCCGGTTCACACCATAGAAACGCAGTGCACATGCGTTCCAGGTGCTTTTCTGCAGGCACGTTTTTGATGCAGTCCAGTGCTTTTTCCTCCCCTCTTTTTTCTTAACCTTAAGGGCCAGTTCCGGTGCATATTTTATGCTTTCCGGTACCTTCCGGTGCGTTTTTAGGCTTTCTGGTGCGTTTTTTGGTACGTTTTACTGCGTTCCGGTACAGTTCAGTGCAGAAAAAAATGCAGCATATTCTACTGGAACGCACTGAAGCTGACCGCACTGGTGTGAACTATGCCATTGAAAACCATATAACCTGCTTTTCATGCGTTTTTGGTCTTGTGGTGGGAACTGAGCCAAAGAAGGAAAAAAAAAAAAAAAACGCTCAAGCAATACACACCAAACTGAGCATGTGCAGAGTGCCCCCAAGGCTCTGTACTATCCGGAGATGGATTGGGGACTGTGGAAGATGGGGAGGATCAGAGAAGACAGGATCAAACAGCCTTTTTACACAATGCAGAGGATTAACCCCTTAGTTTCCACAGTTAGTATAACAAGCATGCTTTACAGCATATACAGACTGATTCTACTGTTGTGGGTTTAGTAACACTTTAGCTTTTGGATATCCGTTCCATCCTTTCCTCACCTCAATAAGAAGAGTAATGCCCCGTACACACGGGACGACGATCGTCGCAAATCGTATGTTGGCTGTTGTATCTAGCATACTGACTGCACTACACGATCGTACGACCACAGAAGAAAGTTCAGGTGCATGTAATTAGCATCCGGCCGTTCCTGACTTCTGAGCATGCGTGTTTTGCACAATACAACTTGTTGGACCAACTGCTCTGTACACACGATACAACGGTTGTATGACCGCTTGTTGGTACGACCATACAACTCCCTTGTACGACCGTCGTATGTCGGCTGTTCTAATCACGCATGCAAACGATCGATTTTGCATACAACGTTCGTGAGTACGACCTGTTGTGTACAACCGTCGAACCGTGTGTACAAGGCTTTAGGAAAACATTACAACAAATGGGATTTCCTTTATTTTTGGGGGGTGAGTTGCATGAGAAACACAGCAGACACATAAAGGACAAGCAAAGGTCTTCCTGCAAGTGGTGTTTGGGAAGGGCTGTGCCCATCAAAGACCGGCTTGAAAGGCCAATTTCAAAAATAACATTAACACATTGTATACAAGGAAAAGTTTCAGATACTTGTAAAGTCTGGAAGTTATTTGACACAAAGCTGTGACCATGGGGGGAAGTCTGTGCCCTCATTCACCCCATGCCTGGCAAAGGCAGCGCAGGGAACTTGTCTGCTGCGTCTAACAAGATTGATGTTCACTGTTGAGAAACAATGGACTGAGCGTTTCACGCATGCCGACTGACGTCTGCCATGGAACGGTCACATATACATGCCGATGTTACACTCACCTTTTAAATACCGGATCTACTTGTAGTTTTAGTTTACCGTCTCATTCCTGCAACTGAACCTTTGCTTTGATCAATTTTTACTTCTATGCCAAAAGTGAACCGGTCGTATCTTCAAGCATCCTGAGAGAGAGCCGATCCCCAAACCAATCCAAGGACACTTTAACCACTTCAGCCCCGGAAGGATTTCATACTTTAGGACGACCAGAGCACTTTTTGCGATTCGATTCCTGTAGTGGTGCTTTTTTTTCCCCAGCATATTGTTTTCTATAAATGGTGCAGATAGCAGAATCCAGGAGATCGCAGCTCGTCTGTCCACCAGCAAGATCCCTGGGAAAGTTTCCCAGCAACATTGCTAAATGCGATTCTTAACCCCTTCACCCCGGAAGGATTTCCCACTGTAGGACCAGAGCACTTTTTGCGTCGCTTTAACTGACAATTGCGCGGTCGTGCGACTTTGTACCCAAACAAAATTTGCGTCCTTTTTTTCCCACAAATAGAGCTTTCTTTTGGTGGTATTTGATCACCGCAAAAAAAACGTTTTAATAGCGAGAAGAAAACAAATATCGCAACTAGTCTTTACTGCGTCGCCACTAGTTTATGGTGGTTTTCTTTCGAGATAAACACCCTTTTTTTCCTGCG
>BLSH010044326.1:650663-666835 GCA_018402905.1 Glandirana rugosa
TATATATATAAAAAAAAAACCTAAACATAAAATGGTTTTTCATTCTGAAAAAAGTCTTACTTTTTGGTAAAATACAAATCCAAAAAAAAAATATATATATATATATATATATATAAAAAACATTTTTTTCCATCGGTTTTGGCCGATTTATATTCTTCCTCATATTTTTGGTTAAAAAAAAAAAAAAAAATCGCAATTAGCGTTTGATTGGTTTGTGCAAAAGTGGCCGCGTTTACGGATGATGAGAATTAATTTCTGGGGTTTTTATTTATTTTTCACTAGTAATGGCGGCGATCTGCGATTTTTAGCGGTACTGCGATATTGCAGCGGACATGTTGGACCATTTTGACACTTTTTTGGGACCACTGACATTTATACAGCGATCAGTGCTATAAAAATGCACTGATTACTGTGTAAATGCCATTGGCAGTGAAGGGGTTAACCTGGAGGGGGCGCTCTAAGGGTTAACTGTTCCATGGGCGTGTTCTGTGTGGGCTGCCCTGGGTGGGGAAAGGGGATGATCACAGCTTCCATATAGAGGAAGCCTGTGATCACCGCCCTTCCCCCTTCAACAGAACGGAGATCTGTGCTTGCATACACAGACCTCTGTTCTTTCACTGCGGGGGGGCATCGCGGGTAGCCGGCGGTGATTGAGTCCGCCGCACCCGCTCCCTGGCCCCCCCCCAAACACAGTGAGCGTGCCTCTGGTGGCGCGCGCGCGCGCACTCACAGTGAGTGATATCACAGCCGCCATCAGGTGACGGCGGTTTGCGATATTAAGCCAATTTGCCACCGTCAGACACCGGTCGGCAAGTGGTTAAGGACCGGGCATATTTTTCAAACTTGTTGTTTACAAGTTAAAATCATTTTTTTTTTTTGTGCTAGTAGATTTACTTAGAACCCCAAACATTATATATATATATATATTTTTTTTTTTTTTCAAACACCCTAGAGAATAATGGCGGTTGTTGCAATACTTTATTTCACACCATATTTGCGCAGCGGTCTTACAAACGCAATTTTTTTTGGAACAAATACACTTTTTGAATTAAAAAAGAAGAAAACAGTAAAGTTAGCCAACATGTCATGCTTCAAAATTGCGCCCACTCGTGGAATGGCAGCAAACTTTGGCACTTAAAAATTTCCATTAACAATGTCTACAGGTTACCAGTTTTGAGTTGCAGAGGAGGTCTAGTGCTAGAATTGTTGCTCTCACGATCGCAGCGATACCTCACATGTGTGGTTTGAACGCCGTTTTCATATGTGGGTGCGACTTACATATGCGGCCGCTTCTGCATGCGAGCTCCACGAGACGGGGCATTTGAATTTTTTTTTTCTTATTTATTTTACTTTTTATTTTTACACTGTCCATTTAAAAAAAAAAAAAATTGGGTCACTTTTATTCCTATTATAAGGAACATAAACAATCCTTGTAATAGAAAAAAAGCAGGACAGGGCCTCTTTAATGTGAGATCTGGGGGGGTCAAAAAGACAAAAAATCTCATATTTATACTTAAATGCAATAAAAAAAAAGAATTAAAAAAAAATTCCCCTTTAAGACCATTGGGCAGAAGTGTCGTCTGACGTCCCTCCCATCATCCAATGTTATGGAGCTGAGTGGGGGGCCACCTTTCCCTCACTGGACTCTATGGCCAACAGAAGAAAAGCACCCGATCGTCTCCGCCGCTACCGGCGGCTCCGGTAAATGGCGGAGACCACCGGGGGAGGGGCAGGGAGCACATCTCCTGCCACTGATAAAAGTAATATCGCTGTGAATCTGCCACAGAGACCACTTTAATCCGAAAGCGGACAGCCCGCCGTTTAAGAAAACACCAGGGCTATGGCAGCTATCTTCTGCCATGACAACGGTATTCAACGCCAAGGTGCAGAAGTATAACGATGGCGGGCGGTCCCGTAAGTGGTTAACCACTTGCCTGCCGGGAACTTTTACCCCCCTTTCTGATCAGGCCTCTGCGCTGTTGCGCTTTAATTTCGCGGTCATACAACACTGTACCCAAATTACATTTGTATCTTTTTTTTTTACACATATAGAGCTTCCCTTTGGTGGTATTTAATCACTGTTGAGTTTTTTTATTTTTTGCCAAACAAAAAAAGACCAAAAATTTTGAAAAACAAAAAAAACAAACATTTTTCATAGTTTGTTATAAAATTTTGCAAACAAGTATTTTTCTCCTTCACTGATGAGGATGCACTGATTGGCAGCACTGGTGGGCACTGTGGGCACGGTGTGAATAATCAGGACGCTGATAATCAGTGAAGAGGTCCCTTTCACACAAGCTGGTTATCCTCTCTCCTCTCCTGCTGTCAGTGTGAGGAAAGGAATGCTGATAAGCGGTGTTTACATTGTCATTGGACAGAGCTGATCATGTGGTAAAGGGCCACTGTGATTGGCTCTCCTGCGCAAAATCACGTACAGGTATGCGATTTCATGCAGTGGGTCTGGGGGGCGTGCCGGACACAGCGGGAGCCAATCAGCGGGTCCGATCATTCACTGGAGAGGCAGAATGGCGGTCTGTCTATGTAAACAAGGCAGACTGCCATTCTGTGAGGGTCATAGATCTTGTGTTTCTGCTAAGCAGAAACACAGGTCTCTCTTTTCCTCCAGTCACAGCATTCCATCCACAGTTAGAAAGCACTCCCTAGGAGCACACTTAAACCTTTGACCCTATAACACTTAAAGCGGAGTTCCATCCAAAAGTGGAACTTACGCTTTAAGTACGGGCGACCCCCTGACATGCCTCAATTGGCATGTCATTTTTTTGGGGGGTGGGCGTTTTACCTAGTTTTCATAGGTACCCAGTTCCCGCTTCCTCTCCTGGCGCCGAAGGAAGTTCACCTCTCCCCCCTCCCTCCCTGCAATCTTCTGGGACACGTTACGGGTCCCAGAAGATTGCCCGGCCACTCCCAACGCACAGGGCGGCTCGCGCACGGCTGCGAAGCCACAGCCGGGCGATCACACCTGTGATGCCGGCGCCGCGGAGGGAAGGGGGAGAGGAGTTAACCGCCGGGCGGCCGCATTGCTGGACCGTGGGACAGGTGAGTGTCTGATTATTAAAAGTCAGCAGCTACACTTTTTGCATTTGCTGACTTTTAACTGGGTGAAACTCCGCTTTAACCCTTTGATCGCCCATGAAGTTAACCCTTTCACTGCCAGTGCCATTAGTACAGTGACAGTGCATATGATTTATCATTGATCACTATATTAGTGTCACTGGTCACAAAAAAGTGCCAAAAGTGTCAATAAGCTGGCCAAATTGCCCGCCGCAATGTCGCAGTCCCTCTAAAAATCGATGATTGCCGCCATTACTAGTAAGAATAAAGATTCCATAAAAATATCCCATAGCTATAACTTTCACGCAAACCAATCAATATACGTTTATTGGGATTTTACCAAAAATACTATTTATTGGTCTAAACTGATGAAGAAATTCGATTTTTTACATTTTTTGATGCGTTTTATTGCAGAAAGCAAAATATATTATTTCAAAATTGTCGCTTTTTTTGTTTATAGCGCAAAAAAAAAAAAAAACCACTGCAGATGTAATCAAATACCGCCAAAAGAAAGCTCTATTTCCGGGGGAAAAAGGACATGAATTTTATATGGGTACAACGTGGCACGACCGCGCAATTGTCAGTTAAAGCGACGCAGTGCTGTATTGGCAAAAATGGGCTGGCCATGAAGGGGGTAAAACCTTCCGGGGCTGAAGTGGTTAAAGTAACTACAAAAAAAGTTGCCTTTAGAGAGAGTTCAAGTGGCAGAGATCCATACATGCTTGTTGTTTAGTGCCCACACACCATAAGACCCCTTTCACACTGAGGCAGTTTTTTGGGTGTTTTAGTGCTAGAAAAATCTCCTGTAAAGCGCCTGAAACCCACCTCCCATGCCACCCCAGTGTGAAAGCCCGAGTGCCCTCACACTGGGGCGGTGCGCTAGTGGGACAGGAAAAAAAGCCCTGCAAGCCGCATCTTTGGGACGGGGTGTGGGCGCTGTATAAACCGCCCCTGCCCACTGGAATTAATGGGCAGTGCATCGAAAGCGCCGCAACACGGACGCTTTTAACCCCATCTTGGTGGTTAAAAGCGCCCTGCTAGGGGCCGAAAAGCGCCGTTTAAAGGGGTTCTAAACCCTCGCTGTTTATCACCTTAATGCATTCTACTGCAGCCCCCACAGAGCCCCCATTTTACTTACCTGACCCCGATCGTTCCCGCGCCGGGGACGAGCCTAGCAACTCCAGCCGCTGACTTGTATCCTTATTGACTAGATCGATCGCAGTGGTGGCATTGGCTCCCGCTGCTGTCAATCAAGTTGAGTGACGCGGGAGCCGGGGGTGGGGCCGAGTCCTCCTGTCTGTGTCAATGGACGCAACAACAGGACTCGGGAGCGCGCCCACACGGCTGCCCCCCCCAGGGAAAGCTCTTCCCTGAGTGGACAGTCGGAGAAAAGGAGGGGGGCCTGGAGCGCCGCTGAGGGACCCCAGAAGAGGAGGATCGGGGCCACTCTGTGCAAAACCAACTGCACAGAGGAGGTAAGTATGACGTTTATTTAAAAAAAAAAAAAAAAAAAATCGAACCTTTACAATCACTTTAAACAGCGGTAAAGCGCCGCTAACACTAGCGGCACTTTATCGCTGACGGACCCCCCGCCACCCAGTATGAAAGGGCTCTACAGCCCAGTTTAAACAGCTCTGTAGCAAAATTGCTGTAAAAGTGCATATGCCACGATTTTGCTGTGTGTTTTCAAATGCGTTTCCTGTGCGGTTTTTGGGGCTACTGCACCTGTGAAAAATGGACACGCGACTAAAAAAAAAAAACGCACCAAAAAGGCAAAAAGCGAGTAGCGATCTTTAGGCCTCATGCACACGGGCGGTTTTTAGCGTTTTTTTTTTCCAGCTCTCCCTGTTATTCAATGGCCCCATAAAAACGCAGACTTTTTTTAGCTGTAAAGGGCGTCTGCGTTAGTGAGCTGAAAGAACCCACGACCAGCGCGTTCCGAGGCTGTAGCGTTTTGGTGTTTTTGACGCTGATGCGGCAAAACATTCACTAACGCCATGCCGGCGATTTCAGGTTAAAAAATAGCAGAGGAATGTTTTGGTTTCTTTTTAAAACGCCTATTGATGCCGACGCTCACTAAACGCGCATTAACGCCGATACAAAACGCTGAAAAAAACGCCGGGCCCGGCGTTTTGCTTATTTTTTTTTTCACACGCCCGTGTGTGTGAGGCCTTACTGTGATTTCCATTCATTTCAATGGGAAGCTGCGTTCTTGGTGCGGTTTTCAAAACCGCGCCAAAGATGCCGCATGCAGGGCGTTTCAAAACGCACCCACAGCGGTGTGAAAAGTCCCATAGGATTTAAAGGGAAACTTTTTCCTGCGTTTCGGTGGGAGGGGGCCCTAATTCTGCTTTGAAATCTTTCGGATCAGATGATAATTTGCACCCACGCCTACATACAAGCTGCGGCCTCCATGGCTCTTCCACAAC
The DNA here is from genome assembly GCA_018402905.1 of Glandirana rugosa. NCBI lineage: Eukaryota > Metazoa > Chordata > Amphibia > Anura > Ranidae > Glandirana > Glandirana rugosa. The sequence goes on from BLSH010044326.1 coordinate 656,165, forward strand.
CCCCGGGCCGCCTGCAGTTGTCCTGCTTGGACCCCATAGCAGGCCTGGAGTTGCTGCCTGCCTGGGAGGGAACAGGGAGGGTCCTCTTGGGATTTGGCTCTGGGCTGCCTAAACCGCCTCCTGTAATTGTGCCAGGGACCGGATCAAAGGCCCGCGCTCCTCTAATTCTCCTGCTGGGTGTTTGTTATGTTAAAGCTCGCTGTTTATTTTTAAACCACTTTAAAAAAAAAAAAAAAAAAAAAAAAAAAAATCGGAAGAGTTTTCTTTGCACCTTCACAGAAAAAAAAAAAAAAAAGAAACACCCACACACGTCTGATTGGTCACCACCCACCTGTAATGGTGCTTTTTTTTTCAGCATATTGTTTTCTATAAATGGTGCAGATAGCAGAATCCAGGAGATCGCAGCTCGTCCGTCCACCAGCAAGATCCCTGGGAAAGTTTCCCAGCTACATTGCTAAATGCGATTCTTAACCCCTTCACCCCCGGAAGGATTTCCCACTGTAGGACCAGAGCACTTTTTGCGTCCCTTTAACTGACAATTGCGCGGTCGTGCGGCGTTGTACCCAAACAAAATTTGCGTCCTTTTTTTCCCATAAATAGAGCTTTCTTTTGGTGGTATTTTATCCCCTCTGCGTCACTTCTGATCACCGCTATAAACAATAAAAGAGCGACAATTTTGCAAAAAACAATATTTCTAACTTTTTGCTAAAATACAAATCCAAAAAATATATATATATATATATATATATATATATATATATATATATATATATATATATATATATATATAAACTTTTTTTTCATCAGTTTTGGCCGATTTATATTCTTCCTCATATTTTTGATTAAAAAAAAAAAAAAAAATCACAAATCGGTGTATATTGATTGGTTTGCTCAAAAGTTACCGCATTTACAAAATGAGAATTTATGGGGTTTTTATATCCTACTAGTAATGGTGGCGTTCTGCGATTTTTAGCGGTACTGTGATATTGCGGCTGACATGTCGGACCATTTTGACACTTTTTTGGGACCACTGGCATTTATACAGCGATCAGTGCTATGAAAATGCACTGATTACTGTGTAAATGACAGGAAAGGGTTAACCTGCAGGGGGCACTCTAAGGGGTTAACTGTGTTCCCTCAGTGTGTTCTAACTGTATGAGGGCTGAGCTGGCAGGGGGAGGGGAGTGATCACGGCTTCCATATACAGGAAGCCTGTGATCATCGCCCTTCCCCCTCTACGAGAACAGAGATCTGTGTTTACTTACACGGACCTCCGTTCTGTTACTGTGGGGGGGCCGTCATGGGTAGCCGGTGGAGATCAAGACCGCTCTACCCGCTCGCTGGCCCCCCCAGAACACAGTGGGCGCATGCACTCACAATCCGCGATCTCGCGGCTACCATCAGGTGACGGTGTTTTGCGATATCGAACCACTTTGCCGCCATCAAACCACGGCGGGCGGCAAGTGGTTAAAGAGTAACACCACATTTGTTGCAGAAAAATAAAAAACTTTCCCCTCTGGGTGATCTCTGTACATTGCAAGGATTTTAACAAACTTTGTTGCAGATTCCGACCTTTTGTTATTCTGAAGAAATAGCAGTTTGCTTGTCTGTGCCCCCTGTGCAAAGTGAATGTGAGTGGTTTTATGATTATTAATCAGCTGTTGCCCCTGCAGGGCTTTAATGGGCAAAGTGGCAGGGTCTGCATCCAGGGTGGATTTGATTTAAATAATCATTTTTAAAGAGCAGCGGTCATCTCTGTCCTGCAGCCGCTCCTCCTCTGACCCGCTGGTAACTCACCGACAGTCCCATTCACTTTAATGGGGCGGCTGGTGATGCGGCAGGGACACAACAAAGTGAGGGGCGTGGTGGCAGCTGGTGAGTGGATGCCTGCTAACAGGCGCTGCCATGATGGGTGTGAAATGACAGGTGCTCTTTATATGTAAGGACTTATTCTTGCTGGTAGTAAGAATCTTAAGGCTGGGTTCACACCTATGCAAATTGGATGCGGCTTAAACTGCATCCAATTCGCAGGACACTGGAAAACACATTGTTTTCAATGTGTCAGGTTCACATAGGTGCGGTGCATTCGCAGTCCGCATTGCACAGAAAACGTGTGCGTTTTTTGTGCAATGAGGTGCGAATTCCCAGCCCATTATGTTCAATGGGAACGCATCTGACACGGAGATGGGTTCTGCATTGAACAGGGATGTTTTCCCCTACTCACGGCCCCTCCGCCTCTCCCGCCCGGGCAGCTGCTATGCTGCGAGAACGGACAGGAGCCGCCAAACGACGACTCCGGTCCTTCTCGCAGGAAAACAGGCTGGAATTCGCACCGCAATGGTGTGAATCCAGCTTTAATATTTGCAACCAAAATGAAGGTTTTCTATTTAGAATAATAAGCTGTCAGGTGAGTAAAACAGCGATATCAGAACCGATTCACTCAGTTTGTAGTGTACTTAGATCTTCTAAACAAGGGATAAACAGGGTTATGCAATTAGCGGACCTCCAGATGTTGCAGAACTACAAGTCCCATGAGGCATAGCAAGATTCTGACAGCCACAAGCTTGACGCCAGAGGTATGATGGGACTTGTAGTTTTGCAACAGCTGGAGGTCCACCAATTGCATATCCCTGGGATAAAGGAATATTCCTGAACTTTGTTTTATCTCATGGTTACTGTGACATTGTGTGACTGCAGCAATGCAGTGCATGTTATCTCCGCTCGCAGAGCTTGGATTCATTGAATGAGTTTACCAAAAATGTAAATATTGCAGAATGTACAGCCTCATGCTACATAACTAAGCTCCATTTCATGCTGAATAAACTCAATAATTAATGTATTCTAAATAGAAAACTATCTTTACGATAGATTTTTACTTCAAAAGCATTTTATTAAAATAAATTTGATAAAAATAAAAAATCGATTTAAATAAATAAAAAAAAAAAAAAAAATCATTGATTTTTATCCTGCTGCTATCAATCTATCCAATGGGTAAGGATGGGCTTGGGCGTGTGCGCAAGTGCATGTGCCCGAGCCCGCCAGGAAGTGAACTCGGCACTGCGCCAATCACAGGCAGTGAGACATTTCCCCGATGTGCGGCTGCAGCGAATGTCTCCCTGCCTGTGATTAGCGCAGCGCCGAGTTCACTTCCTGGCAGGCTTGGGCACATGCCCTTGCACACACGCCCGAGCCCATCCTTACTCATTGGATAGATTGATAGCAGCGGGAGCCATGGGCTGCCGCTGCTGTCAATCACATCCAGTGACACGGAAGTGGGGGGCGGATTGCGACTCTCTGCCACTGATGTACGATCTCCTGCTGGCACAGAGCGATGACATTTCCAGCAAATTGGAAAACTGTGAGCTGTACTGACAACGTCCAAAGAGAAGTAGCAATCATCGTGGAGCATGCAGAAAAGCATCCGGACTGCATTTCGATGGTGTGAAATGGCGCTGAGGGCTTTGAAAAACGCGTGCAAAAAACATCAAGCGTTATTACCGCGTTAGCGTTATAATTAGCGCTAACGCCCAGGCGTTTTTCAAGCGCTTTTGAAGCGCTAGCATTAAATAAATAGCAAATCCCCCTACATTACATCCTGTTTACTTCCTTGTATTTTGACCTTTCCACAACCTCTGGGCGCTTTACTGGCGCTTTCAAAGCGCTTTACATTCATTTCAATGTATGTGGGCGTTTTTAATGCGCTATTTTTAGCGCTCAGAATAAGCACAAAAAATCATGCTTGCAGGACTTTTTTAAACGCGGCGCCAGCGCGACGCCCCAGTGTGAATAGGTACATTGGAATTAATGGGCAGCTTTTTAGAAGCGTTTTGTAAGCGCTATTTTTAGCGCAAAAACGCTAGGAAAGCGCCTCAGTGTCTTACACTTTTATGAGAAGAGCAAGTAAACAAATACATGAACCATACACCTTCCAACCATAAAACCGAAAGACGCCTTCATCTGCCTGCCTGCGAGACAATGCCTTGTGCTCATGCATTTTTATTACCATGAAGCTGCAAAGGCCGACCTCACCCAGAAAATACTCTGGAAGATATTTTTCAGGGATGAAATAAATTCCTCAAGTGACAAATTAGTAGCAGGAAACTGATAGAACACAGAGAGATCGATTACAAGCCAGCCGAGGCTTAGGCCTCATGCACACAGGACGTTTTAAAAACGTCAGCGCTAAAAACGCGCGCTTTCGCCATTAACGCTTTAACCACTTGCCGACATTACCAGTGACACTAATACAGTCATCGGTGATAATACAGTCACTGTACTAATGACTGGCTGGGAAGGGTTTAATGTCTAGGGGTGATCAAGGGGTTAAATGTGTACCTAGCAATGTGCAATGTGTGCCTCTTTTACCAACAGATCTCGGTTTCTTATCCCTGCTTTGCAAAGGAGATCGTTCCTTCAGTACAGAGCCCTGTGTTGATTGATCTGGGCTGTGATTGGACACAACGATCAGCTGTATTGAACTGTATTGTCATTGTACTATCCCCCAGCTACATTGTAAAGCACTGCGTAAACTGTTGGTACTATATAAATCGTGTATTATTATTATAATCTGAGCTGTGATTGGACCTACGATCAGCAGGTCCCGTATGTGCCTAATGACACTGGCTGGGAAGCGGTTAACATCAGGGGCGATCAAAGGGTTAAATGTGTCCCTAGGGAGTGCTTGCTAACTGTAGGGGAAGTGCTTCCACTAGGGGAATACAGAGATCAGTGTTTATGCTTAGCAGAAACGCAGGATCTCTGTTTTACCTTCTCACAGAACGGCGATCTGCCTTGCTTACATAGGCAGTATGCCTTTCTGCCTCTCTCAGGAACGATCGCCGGATGCCACGGAAACATCAGGTCCGCCGGCCCGGCTGATTGGCTCCCGATGTGTCCAATCACAGCGGCAGTTGGCCGTCGGCAGCGCGTGTGTGCCAATCAGCAGCCAGACCCGCTGATTGGCTTCTGGTATGTCCAATCACAGCAATAGTTGGTTGCTGGCAGTGTATGTGCGCCAATCAGCAGCTGGGCCCGCTGATTGGCTCCCAATGTGTCCAATCACAGCAGAAGTTAGTCGCCAGCAGCGTGTGTGCGCCAATCAGCAGCCGGACCCGCTGATTGGCTCCCGACATGTCCAATCACAGCGGGAGTTGGCCGCCGGCAGCGCTTGTGCGCCAATCAGCAGCTGGACCCGCTGATTGGCTCCTGATGTGTCCAATGACAGGGGGAGTTGGCTGCCGGCAGCGCACGTGCGCCAATCAGCAGCCTGACCCGCTGATTGGCTCCCAATGTGTCCAATCACAGCGGGAGTTGGCCGCCAGCAGCACATGTGCGCCAATCAGCAGCCAGTCCTGCTGATTGCCTCCCAATATGTCCAATCACACCAAGTTGGCCGCCGGCAATGAGTGTGTGCGCCACAGACCTGGAAAAGAAGATTACGTAAAAGGTACGTGATTTCGCACTGTAGGGCCGCCCTGCCGCAGTATATATATATATATATATATATATATATATATATATATATATACACACATACACACACACACACGTGGGCAGTCCGGAAGCGGTTAAGCGGGGTACGCACACTCAATGGGCTGAATGAAGAAAAACAAAAAAGAAGAGCGATCTTAGTGCAGCGATCTCCCCCGTTGTGCAATTTTATTATGACAGGGGGACGCCTCTGCCGGAACATTCTGACCGGCCATTGGCTGGTTTTCCAGCATGCCCATTCGATAGATGCCAGTCCTGTACTCGCCTATGCTTGGGATAAACATAAATATATAGTCAGACAACGAGGTTAATGTGAATACAAAAAAAAACTAAATAAAAAATAAAAAAAATAAACAAATAAATAAAAAAGGGCAGACTGGATGGACTACTCAGTCTTTTTCTGCCGTCACGTTTCTATGTATGGAACATCAGCCGGTTGCTCCTAAACTGCCCGATATTCGGATGGCGTGCACCCACTACCCAGCTTTACGCATGCCTATACAGATACAATTGAAGTAAGGCAATCATTTCTATTTACATAGGCAAGGGCTGCACTAGCCTGCCTGACGACGCAAACATTCCCAGCATGTTGTAGCCTCACCACAATCTCACATTACAAGCAGCCTTGCACAAGATTAATATTTCAAGCAGGTCATACAGGGAACCCAGCACAGCCGCCCAACAGGCATGGCTGGGGAATATTTTGTTTGGATAACAAAGCCCTCCCTGCAGGGGGTCAGCCAGACACAAGGAGGGTGGAAGAAAGGTGCTCAGCCTGACCGCCTTTCAAAGATAAAAGGTTATTTAGGGGCAGCCACCCTGCTGACCACATAGAAATGCACGCTGGCTAATCTCCAAAGCTTTTAAAACTTAATTGACTCAAGTCTTATACCCTTCTTTTAAGTTTTGCCTTTTGTCGGGGACAATAAATAAATGAAAATGGGGAACTGCTAAAACTATCAGTTAAAGTGGAGTTCCACCCACAAAACAATTTTCACATCTTTTATGTCCTCTAATTACTAGGAATCCGTTTTGGAGCAAAAATAAAAAAATGTTTAAACTCCCCAGAACTGCCCTGTTGCTAGGTGGTGGCTTGTAATCTGCCACTCCCTGGTCCGTGGCACCGTGCATCACTTCCTGCCCCCCTTGTGCTCCTGGGAAATGGGAGTCATTGTTTCTCAGGAGTCAGTGGGCATCACTGAGCTTAAAAACTGTGTTATTTCCCGCCCCTTGTTATGGCAACGAGACATACACTCGGCGCTACGGCCGTCGGTGCAGTGCGCATGCGCGAGATCGAGAGGTGCACGCTGGTTACCCAGCATGCACCTCTTCCAGGATGAGACAGGAGGAGGGTGCGAGTGGGCTTCACATGCCCACAGCTAAGATGAAAAGTCTCAGGAAGGAAAAAAAAAAGAAAAAAAACTATAGAAATACTACCCGGATTTATATCTAACTATAGCGTTATTTATATAATGATTAACACAGTGGATGACAGTAAAAAAAACAAACATTTTTTTTATGTGGGTGGAACCCCGCTTTAAAAGGAAAAAAAAAATATCAAAGGTTAAAAGGAAAGAAATTCTAAACCAACTGTTAAATGTTGCCCCCTCACCCAAAATGTTTTTTTTTAACGTCGCAAAACCCAACGAAACGCGTCAAGCTTGATTCTGCACATATCAATAGAAGCCCAGAGAGAGGAAAGAGCGCCAAGGAATGTCAACAGTGGGCGCCACCTCCACAAACAAGGGGCACAACAGGACTATTTGGATTGTCTTTTATCCCGGTTTTTAAATGCTTTTAAAGTTGTAAGCATACAATAAAATTTTTAAAACGATATTACGCCATGGAGGAGCTGCCTTCTTTTTTGATTACCTTCCCACAAACGTCATCACCAGCAACCAAGGTTGCAGCGGAAGAACCCATCGCTATCTACGGCAGAGGGAAAGGTCCCCCCTTAAAGAGACCTAAAGGCTGTTCTGACTTGGTTTACCATAAGGTGAACAAGTCCAACAAATCTGGTGCGTGGGATATACCCCCGTTTTCAGTGATCGAGTGGACGCACCGAGATCACCGTTTGATGAAATTTAAAGAGCACAGAGCACTTTTCAAAAGACTTTTTCACTTGTATTATCAATTATTGCGCCATTAAATTTAGCATGGTTTTTTCATGGTAAGCACTTTATATAGCGTTGTATCCATCACTGCAAGCACTTTATATAGCATTGTATCCATCACTGCAAGCACTTTATATAGCATTGTATCCATCACTGCAAGCACTTTATATAGCGTTGTATCTATCACTGTAAGCATTTTATATAGCGTTGTATCCATCACTGCAAGCACTTTATATAGCATTGTATCCATCACTGCAAGCACTTTATATAGCATTGTATCCATCACTGCAAGCACTTTATATAGCATTGTATCCATCACTGCAAGCATTTTATATAGCATTGTATCCATCACTGCAAGGACTTTATATAGCATTGTATCCATCGCTGCAAGCACTTTAAATAGCATTGTATCCATCACTACAAGCACTTTATATAGCATTGTATCCATCACTGCAAGGACTTTATATAGCATTGTATCCATCGCTGCAAGCACTTTATATAGCATTGCATCCATCACTGCAAGCACTTTATATAGCATTGTATCCATCACTGCAAGCACTTTATATAGCATTGCATCCATCACTGTAAGCACTTTATATAGCATTGTATCCATCACTGTAAGCACTTTATATAGCATTGTATCTATCGCTGCAAGCACTTTATATAGCATTGTTTACACATTAAGTTTTTACCCATAGAGGTAGATCAAGAGTGTAATAGGGGAGACCAGTGCTGTTCACCTATTCCTATATGCACTGCACTGTTTTGGATGTTTATATCAAGGGTATAATGTCCAGCAGCATTGTTCATTTAACCACAAGTTTTCTTTTGGTTTAACACTTAAAAGTTGTTTTATAGTTTCGCCTTTCCTTCTATTTAAAAAATGTGCAACTCCACAGCAGAAGTCGGGGTGGCGGTGTCAGGGGCTCTGATGAAAAACGGATGCGAACGAATTTACCACCGAACTACCACAACAGGAATCTGGACTGAAATTCTTGTCTGTAATCTAATTAGTGAACTTCAACAAATGAAAAGGATATTTTGAGGGTATAGATTTCCCTTAAGAGCATCCAAAATGGTCACCGCAGACCGAAAAGAAAGCAAAGCGGCCCTTGCACACAGCAGAAGAGGGAGCGCAATACTGGAACAGGGACTATTTTAGAAGTGTAACAATCTCATGCAACACATAGGATGAAAAGGCGCCTGCAGAAATCTACAGACCAGAATGCAAAATGGGATTTTCTGATGGTTTTCATTTCTCTCTCTATCCCCCCCCTTCCCCAGCAACCCCAAGCTGCAGCACATGCCATTGATCTGTAAATCCCTTCTATGGCTCTGTGCGGATGCTGGAGATAAAATAGAGGAAAAAAAAAAAAGAAACTGAATATTTTATCACTCTGCAGGCAAGAGCTGCCCAAAATAGTCTTCCCTCCTGAACCCCACCAAATACAACCTATATCAGTGGACTATGTTGGCCCTGACCTCCACCTTGTCCTAGGTGCTCTTACATAGGATACCAGCGATAATTGCCTTTTCATCATTTGGATGAACTATTGCAAATCCGATAACCGCAAAAAAATGTTTTCCCATTATTTGGGCTCACTGTGGGAAGAACTGATTCTGATCTGTGGGAAAGAAAAGAAGCAACCAAATTTTAACATGTAGAGGACTTTATATGTGCTTCCTATAAAACTACACATACATTTAAAAATAATAGATATTTTTTTTTCAAACAAGGTTTAAAAGCCTTCTATACTTTTCAATGTGGAATTAAATTGGCTCTAAAGGCAGAAGGTTTTTTTTTACCTTAAAGTGATATTACTTACCTGCTCTGTGTAATGGTTTTGCACAGAGCAGCCCGGATCCTCCTCTTCTCGGGTCCCTCGCCGGCACTCCTGGTCCCTCCCTCCTGCCCTCACAGCAAGGGCACCGAAACCAAGCCGCTGCCCTGTGTCTCCATTCAGACACAGAGCTGCAGCTTGGCCCCGCCCCTTCTCCTCATTGGCGCGCTGACTTTGATTAACAGCACGGGAGCCAATGGCACCTGCTGGTGTCTCAGTCAATGAGGAGGGAGTGTCCTGGACAGCGCAACATCGCTGGATAGAGATGGGGCTCAGGTGAGTATTAGGGGGACTGAGTGGGGGCCGCTGCACACAGAAGGTTTTCGATCTTAATGCATAGAATGCATTAAAATTAAAAAAAAACTTCAGCTATTGCACTTTAATGCATTTAGGTAAAAAAACCTTCTGGATGAATGCATGGAATGCATTAAAGGGGTTGTAAAGTCAGAAGGTTTTGTTTTACCTTAATGCATTCTATGCGTTAAGCTAAAAAACCTTCTGTGTGCAGCAACCTGCCTCAGCCCCCCTAATACTTACCCGAGCCTTATCTCTATCCAGCGATGTCCATGAATGCCTCATCAGTCCGGGACTCTTCCTTCTGATTGGCTGAGACACAGCAGCGGCGCTATTGGCTTCAACTGCTGTCAATCAAACGTAGTTAGCCAAACAGGAAAGAGAGGGGTGGGGCCGAACGGCAACTCCATGTCTGAATGGATACACAGAGCTGCAGTTCGGCTCGGGTGTCCCCATAGCAAGCTGCTTGCTGTGAAGGCGCTCAACAGGAGGGAGGGCCCAGAAACTCCAGCCAAGGACCCGAGAAAAGGAGGATCAGGGCTACTCTGTGCAAAATCACTGCACAGAGCAGGAAAGTATAACATTTTTTTTTTTTTTTCTATTAAAATAACAAACAAGACTTTACAAACTTTAAGATAAAAAAAAACCTTCTGCCATTAGAACCACTTTAATGTTATTCTATGCATTAAGTTAAAACGTTAACTGCAGTGGTTCTCCCGGGTCTCTCCGCGAACGTCTCACAGAAATAAGTGAACTTACGTACCCGTGATACGGGTGGCTTTTTATTCTGCAAGAGGTAAGTGTGTGTCTCGCGCCGAGACGGGGTGAGTGCCCGACACTCACTGTCGTCGTCCTCGGTTACCGAGGACGGCGACACACTTGGTTACTCCTCTCTCTCTGGGCCCTCTTGGTGACGTCAATTGCAAAATTGA
>BLSH010044342.1:0-11882 GCA_018402905.1 Glandirana rugosa
GAGGGACAGATTACTGTTCTAAAATCATCTCATAGTGCTATAGGGAGAGGTTCCTGCTGCAGGTGTGAGGGACAGATTATTGTTCTAAAATCATCTCATAGTGCTATAGGGTCAGGTTCCTGCTGTTGCTGTAAGGGACAGATTATTGTTCTAAAATCATATCAAACTGCTATAGAGAGAGGTTCCTGCTGTTGCTGTAAGGAACAGATTATTGTTCTATAATCATCTCCTAGTTCTAAAGGGAGAGGTTCATGCTGGTGCTGTACGGGATAGATTATTGTTCTAAAATCATTGCCTACTCCTATAGGGTCAGGTTCCTGCTGTTGCTGTAAGGGACAGATTATTTTTACAGCCATTTTTGGGCCCAAAAGTTCGGGTCCCCATTGATTTCAATGGGGTTCGGGGTCTGAGGTCAAGTTTGGACCGAACTCGAATCCGAACTCGAACTTTTCCACGAAAACCTGAACCCGAACATCCAGGTGTCCGCTCAACTCTATCCAGCTTTTGTCTGATGAAAAATCAAAAGTGGCCGTCGAAAGGAGCATACTAACAGTAAGAATTTCGGACGACAGGCCGTCAAACCAAAATTCCCCTCTGAAATTCGCATTTTGTGTACGGGCCTTAAGAGTACTCTTGGTTTGGAGCAATGTTTAGGTTTACGTCTATGAAAATAAATGGTATGAGGGACTCAGGTGACTTGTCACAATGTGTTGGTGTTTACAGGAGAGCCCATCAATAAAAGATTGGCTCAAGAAAATAGAATATATTTGTTTTATGGAAGAACTTTATTTTTTTTAGAAACGTAATAATTGGTTTAAATGTAAAAGATCATAAACATAAACAGAGGTGATGGGAGTATGAGAGGAAAGGAAAGAAAGCGGAAGATAAAGTGGGTTGCTAAAGACTGACGATAGAAGAGGGGTAATAATTTTGAATATGTGTATTCAATTTTTAAATGGGGGGGTGGGAACAAAGATATTGTATAGATATGTAGTGTCATTATTTTGTAGATATTTATTCTACAATGAAAAAAATAATTATAAAAAAAGATATATATATACTGTATATATAGGTGGCTTTGCTGCCCCCTATTGCAAGGTACCCCTAATGTTGACAGGCATGTGGCCTGATTTTTTAAATGAAGGGGCGAGTGAACAGCTGCTGCCCTCCCTTTCCTTGCCACCCTGGCTGCATGCTTGGATAATGGTCTGGATAAAATGTTAACAAAAACCCAACAGCAGATCTTTCCTTTTTTTCACTTTTACAAGACTATGTCATATTGTCCTATAACACCATGTTCAGCTTTAAGGCATCCCTCCAGCGTGTTATTTAAAGGATTTGTGTATTTTTAATGTTGCATTTAAGTCATGTGAAAGATGAATCACTTTTTTTTTTCCATTTGTACACATCCCTATGGCAGTGTTCAGCTCCCCATGTCCCCTTGTCAGATGATTTACCTCTCAGACAAAATCAGGAGACAAAAACAAGAGCAGCTAGTCCTCTGAAGAGTCCTCCCTGCAGTCCTCCTGGTATCGATTGTAATTACACAGTGCAATGTCCCAAAGGCTTTTTAAACATTCTTCAGCAGAACTCTTCATAAAGTTGCCCTTCAAGTAAAAAAAATAAAAGCCTGGAGGAGAATTTTCACAGCATTTTGCACAACCTTTTTTACAAATGTTTAACAACTTGTTAAATATGGTTTGCTATTTAAAACAATCTCTCTCCCTCTTTCTCTCTCTATATATATATATATATATATATATATTTATATATATGTTTCAGAATCCTTATATATACCGTATAGTTTGTAATTATATGGCCATGGAAAACACAGTAGAGGAGAAGAAGACACATTATGGTGAGAGGGGGCTGGAAGGAAACAAAATGTCCACAATATTTAGTGAGCAACACAATAGAGCCTCCTTCAAACTAAAAATATTTGCAGGTCTTACTTCCACCACAGATCCAGAAAATAAGGGGTTTTTCCCCCATTTTATGACGATGGGTGGAACAATGTAAATCATTCCAATCTGCCCCTGTAGCCAACTTCCCATCCGTAACCATTGGTCTATAGTACATTTACAGGAAAAATTAAAGAATCATTGATTTTAAACTCCATACAGCTGTTTCAGACTAATAGGCCTTTAACCAATGAGTAATATGCAGAAGGAACTGTGTATGATTTTTTTTTTCATTAAAAGCACTCACTTCAGCATGGAACGGACTGTATGGTATGCATGCAACGTTTGTTATATTTTTTTCAGTATATATACCTTTAAAACCTGCAATTTAGCAAATAATCTACAAAAATACCTGCATCAATATTTTGCTGCATACTGCCTGTGTGAAAAGCCCAGTGCACAGTCCAGGCCAAGTCCTGCCATCTGTAAGATGCTGAAAATGGAGCACATGTAGAGCAGTTACATAATCAGTGTGTGCTCAATTGGTGAAGAGAGAATATGTTGAATGCAATGATATTGAGGAGGGCAAACTTAGCAGTAATATGCAATTATATGCCATAATATGCAATGATGCTATGCATGCTTGAAAACTATGGGAAGGCTATCTGCCTCTAACCCATGCTACAGCTCCGATTTATCAATAAATTAGAAGAGGGTCCACACAACCGGTGTAGAGGTCTGGAGATTTGAAATTTCTGCTCTTCTTCTCCTTTCCTGCAGGGTTTCCGGGATGGATCAGAGCAATTCTGATTGGTCTGCTCCGACACTGAGAATCTCTCTGATCCATCCCAGAAGCCCTGTAGAAAGAAGGGGAAAAAGTGCAGGAATATAAAAAACCCAGACACTTACACTGGCTGCATGGGTACTGACAGCTTATCACCCAGGGAGGGAAGTACAGCAGGGAAGAGTGGGGTTTGGGGATTGGTCAGGGCTCCTTAAGAAACCCGAGGCAGTTCTACCTCTCTTCCCCTTCCCTTCTTCTCATAACATTTTGGAACCAGAAGGGAGGGGTAACCAAGGGGTGTCTCCACCTGCCAGTCACCAGTCCCTTCCTTGTCCACTCCTCTGCCCAGAATCAAAATAACCAGGCCTGACTTCCAGCCAGACCTGACTAAATGTGCCTAACCTTCATAACTTCATAACTGCAGCAAGGAAATGATACTGATTTCTATCTACAGTTGTGCTCATAAGTTTACATACGCTGGCAGAATTTATGATTTCTTGGCCATTTTTCAGAGAATATGAATGATAACACAAAAACATTTTCTTTCACTCATGGTTAGTGTTTGGCTGAAGGCATTTATTATCAATCGACTGTGTTTACTATTTTTAAATCATAAGGACAACAGAAACTACCCAAATGACCCTGATCAAAGTTTACATACCCCAGTTCTTAATACCATGTATTGCCCCCTTTAACATCAATGACAGCTTGAAGTCTTTTGTGGTATTTGTGAATGAGGCTCTTTTTCTTTTCAGATGGTAAAGCCGCAAATTCCTCTTGGCAAAAAGCCTTCAGTTCCTGGAAATTCTTGGGCTGTCTTGCATGAAATGCACGTTTGAGATCTTCCCAGAGTGGCTCAATGATATTGAGGTCAGGAGACTGAGATGGACACTCCAGAACCTTCACTTTATTCTACTGTTGCCTATGACAGGTCAACTTGGCCTTGTGTTTGGATCATTGTCATGTTGGAATGTCCAAGTACGTCCCATGTGCAGCTTCCTGGCTGATGAATGCAAATGTTCCTCCAGTATTTTTTGATAACATACTGCATTCATCTTGCCATCAATTTTGACCAAATGTCCTGTGCTTTTGTAGCTCACACATCCCCAATACATTAGCAATGCACCCCCGTGTTTCACAGGCCTTGTTGACTCCTCTCCAAATGTAGAGTTTATAGTTGTGGCCAAAAAGCTCTTTCTTAACGTTCCTCCTTATTGTGCATTTTGAAATAGCCACACCACATGTTTTCAGAGAGTCCTGAAGTAATTTGTGGGGTTTTCTTTGCATCCAAACACTTTTCCTGGCAGTTGTGGCTGAAATTTTAGTTGGTCTACCTGACTGTGGTTTGGTTTCAACAGAACCCCTGATTTTCCACTTCTTGATTAGAGTTTGAACACTGCGTCCAGAAACTCATTGACCTTTTATACACACACACTTATTACAGGTAAACAGATCACAGATGAGGATGGTTATCTTTAACAGCCATTCAAACCCCTTTATGTCAACTTGTGTGCATGTTAACAAGCCAAAATCCCCAGGGTATGTAAACTTTTCATCAGGGTCATTTGGGTAGTTTCTGTTGTCATTATGATTTAAAAAGAGTAAACACAGTTGATTGATCATAAATTACCTCAGCCAGTCTCTTACCATGAGGCTACCTTCACACTGCACAGGTAGCCGTGGTCGTGGCAAAACCCCGCTGGTTTTAGCAGAGTTTTACCAGCAATATGGCTCCGCTATGCAGGTGGGATAACGGTGCTTTTAACCCCCCACAAGGGGTTTAAAAAGGGTTAAAAGTGCTGGTGCTCCACGCTACCAAGGCGGTGTGCAGCCGCTTTGGAAGCGTTTGCCATTGATTTCAATGGCAGGGGCAGTAGAGGAGCGGTATACACACCACTCCCCTCACCGCCCCAAAGATGCTGCTTGCAGGCTTATTGGAATGTCCCGCAAGCGCACCACCTCAGAGTGAAAGCACTTAGGCCTTTCACATTGGGGTGGATTGGTGGGGATTTTTGAGGTGCTTTACAGAAGCTATTTTTAGCTAAATAGCATCTGTAAAGTGCCTCAGTGTGAAAGGAGAAGAAATCATAAATTCTGCCAGGGTATGTAAACTTATGAGCACAACTCTATCTATCTATCTATCTATCTATCTATCTATCTATCTATCTATCTATCTATCTATCTATCTATCTATCTACTCTGTCTATGGAGCTTTCTTCAGACATTTTGTCTTGAGGTCAATTGTATCGTTCCTGCACAATCGTCTGTCCTTTAAAGCCTCGTACACACGATTCTATTTTCGGACAACAGAACGTCCGTTTTTTGTTGGATGCTTGTCTCATGTCGAAAGTGAAGAGTGTACTAACAATACGACCAAACTCAAAGTCAGAAGTGACGTAACGTTTTGAATATTTTTGCATCTTTTTTTCCTTTCTGAGCATGCGCAGTTTCGGTTGTATGTTTTTTTTGTACGAAAACTGTGCTAGCGGAATGAAAATTGAATGTTGCATTGCCGTATGACAAAAATTTACTAGTCTGCACATCCAGCTTTTGTCTGACGAAAAATCAAAAGTTGCTGTCGAAAGGGGCATACTAACGGTAAGAATTTCGGACGACAGGCCGTCGAACCAAAATTCCCCTCTGAAATTCACATTGTGTGTACAGGCCTTAACCACTTCAGCCCCGGAAGGTTTTGCAGCTTTAGGACCAGAGCACTTTTTGCGATTCGCCACTGCGTCGCTTTAACTGACAATTGTGCGGTCGTGCGACGTTGTACCCAAACAAAATTTGCGTCTTTTTTTCCCCACAAACAGAGCTTTCTTTTGGTGGTATTTGATCGCTTCTGCGTCATTTCTGATCGCCGCTATAAACAAAAGAAGAGCGACCATTTTGCAAAAAAACCCAAATTTCTTACTTTTTGCTAAAATTCAAATCCAAAAAAAAATATAAAAAAAATTTTTTTTTCACCGTTTTTGGCCAATTTATATTCTTCCTCATATTTGCAATAAAAAAAATTGCAATCGGCGTTTATTGATTGGTTTGCGCAAAAGTGGTCGCGTTTACGGATGGTGAGAATTCATTTCTGGGGCTTTTATTTTTTTATTATTTTTTACTAGTAATGGCAGCGATCTGCGATTTTTAGCGGTACTGCGATATCGGGGCGGACATGTCGGAACATTTTGAGACTTTTTTGGGACCAATGACATTTATTCAGCGATCAGAAATTTAAATGTCCACTGATTACTGTATAAATGTCATTGGCAGTGAAGGGGTCAACCTGCAAGGGGAGAGCTAGGGGTTAATAGTGTTCCCTGGGTGTGTTCTTACTGTGGGGGGGTTGGGCTAACAGGGATCAGTAGATCTCTCAAGCCCCACTGACAGGGCGGGGAACCGCCGTGTTTACATCGGCGGTTCCCCGTTCTTTCTCTTTTGCCGCTCATCGCGGCTCGCCGGCGGACATCGGGTCCGCCCGAGCCACGGGCACACTCCCCAGGAGTGCGGCGGGTGCGCGCGCGCGCCCCCTGGTGGCCAATTGCGAATCGCCGCTTATTTACCGCGATTCGCGCAGCGCTCCCCCACTGCCGCCGTGAAAAGACGGCGCACGGTGGGGAAGCGGTTAAGAGTACTCTTGGTTTGGACCAATGTTTAGGTTTACGTCTATGAAAATAAATGGTATGAGGGACTCAGGTGGCTTGTCCCAATGTGTTGGTGTTTACAGGAGAGCCCATCAATCAAAGATTGGCTCAAGAGAATAGAATATATTTGTTTTATGGAAGAACTTTACTTTTTTAGAAACTTAATAATTGGTTTAAATGTAAAAGATCATAAACATAAACAGAGGTGATGGGAGTATGAGAGGAAAGGAAAGAAAGCGGAAGATAAAGTGGGTAGCTAAAGACTGACGATAGCAGAGGGGTAAAAATTTTGAATATGTGTATTAAATTTTTAAATGGGGGGTGGGAACAAAGATATTGTATAGATATGAAGTGTCATTATTTTTTAGATATTTATTCTACAATGAAAAAAAATATTACAAAAAAAAAAAATATATATATATATATATATATATATATATATATATTGTATATATAGGTGGCTTTGCTGCCCCCTATTGCAAGGTACCCCTAATGTTGACAGGCATGTGGCCTGATTTTTTAAATGAAGGGGCGAGTGAACAGTTGCTGCCCTCCCTTTCCTTGCCACCCTGGCTGCATGCTTGGATAATGGTCTGGATAAAATGTTAACAAGAACCCAACAAGAGATCTTTCCTTTTTTTCACTTTTACAAGACTACGTCATGTTGTCTTATAACACCATGTATATCTTTAAAGCGGAGGTCCGGGCTAAAAAAAAAAAATTAAAAGTCAGCAGCTACACATACAGTAGCTGCTGACTTTTAATATTAGGACACTTACCTGTCCTGGAGTCCAGCGATGTCGGCACCCGCCGCCGATCTTCGGATCGGGGGACGGGTGCAGCCGCCTCCATCGCGGGTAAGGGAACCCGGACGTGTAAGCAGTACAGCTTCACGCCGGGCACCTTACCGCGCATGCGCGAGCTCTGCCGCGCTCTGCTACTGGCCAGGCGGCCAGTAGCAGAGCGAGCAGGGAGGAGGGAGCCGGGCTTCTGATGTCAGCGGCCGCGTCCGCTGGCCAGAGCTCCCGGAAGTGTGGAAAAGGACACCTGTCTAAAGACAGGTGTCCTCTTCCCCCTCCCCCCCGAAAGGTGCCAAATGTGACACCTGAGGGGGGGAGGAATGCAACCAGCGGAAGTTCCACTTTAGGGTGGAACTCCGCTTTAAGGCATCCCTCCAGCGTGTTATTTAAGGGATTTGTGTATTTTTAATGTTGCATTTAAGCCACGTGAAAGAAGAATCACTTTTTTTTTTCCATTTGTACACATCCCTCATGGCAGTGTTCAGCTCCCCATGTCCCCTTGTCAGATGATTTACCTCTCAGACAAAATCAGGAGACAAAAACAAGAACAGCTAGTCCTCTGAAGAGTCCTCCTGGCAGTCCTCCTGGCATCGATTGTAATTACACAGTGTAATGTCCCAAAGGCTTTTTAAACATTCTTCAGCAGAACTCTTCATAAAGTTGCCCTTCAAGTAAAAAAAAATAAAAGCCTGGAGGAGAATTTTCACAGCATTTTGCACAACCTTTTTTACAAATGTTTAACAACTTGTTAAATATGGTTTGCTATGTAAAACAATCTCTCTCCCTCTTTATATATATATATATATGTATATTAATGTTTCAGAATCCTTATATATACCGTATAGTTTGTAATTATATGGCCATGGAAAACACAGTAGAGGACAAGACACATTATGGTGAGAGGGGGCTAGAAGGAAACAAAATGTCCCCCAATATTTAGTGAGCAACACAATAGAACCTCCTTCATTTCCAAAGTTACTACAAGAAACTTTATAACCTCGAAACACAGAGAAAACCCTCACATATCCATACCGAAATAAAAGAAACTACCCAAGAATTCTTAAAGAACAGCAAAATCCCCACATTACCCAGAGAAGACGTGTAAAGTCTAGAAAAGCCTATAACACAAAATGAAGTGCTTAAAGCAATTAATGAACTGAAAGCAGGTAAAAGCCCAGGCCCAGACGGCTTCACTTCACAATATTATAAACTATTGGCCCTCTTGTTATCGGAACACTTAGCTTCTACATTTAACTCCTTGACATCTTCTGAGAATAACTCCAATACATTTTTGATGGCACATATCTCTGTCATCCCCAAACCAGGAAAGGACCACCAAGATTGCACAAATTTCAGACCTATTTCATTACTCAATATCGATTTGAAATTGCTAGCGAAAATTCTGGCTAATAGACTCAAACCCTTTCTCAACAAAATTATAGGTGCAGAACAGGTGGGATTTATGCCTGGGAGAGAAGCAAGGGACAATATAATTAAAGCACTCCTTTTAATTCACAGCACACAACATTCAGAGAAGGGAGGCCTTCTCCTGTCCACAGACGCGGAGAAGGCCTTCGATAGAGTGGCCTGGCCTTACATGTTGTCCACATGTGCCCATATTGGCCTACGAGACAATATGATCAACTGGATCAAAGCCCTTTATGTAAATCCCCAAGCCAAAGTCAAAATTAACGATATTTACTCAGACCCATTCAACATCAATAACGGAACAAGACAAGGCTGCCCCCTATCACCAATACTCTTTATCATTTCATTGGAACCCTTAATTAGAACAATTCAATTAGACACTTCAATCCATGGTTTTCAGATCAACAAAAAAGAAGTCAAAATTGCTGCCTATGCGGACGATCTACTTTTCTTCCTCACATAACCCCATATATCCATCCCTAACCTAAACAAAATATTTAAGACGTTTAATTACATATCCAATTTTAAAATTAATCACAACAAATCAGAAGCCCTCAATATCTCCCTAAAGCCCCAACAACTACAGTTAGCACAAGATAATTGTCCATACAAATGGGAATCCAGATCACTACAATATCTTGGCATCAAACTAACTCCAAAACTAGACACTCTTTTTGACACAAATTTTACCCCTCTTCTCAATCAGATTAAGACAGACCTCAAAAAATGGTCACAAAAACACTTTTCCTGGTTTGGGAGAATATCTATCCTAAAGATGACTATTTTACCTAGACTCTTGTATTACTTCAGCGCTCTTCCCATAAAAATCCCCAATGCCCTTTTCAAGATCCTTAAAGACTTACAAAAAAAAAATTATATGGAAAGACAAAAAACCTAGATTAAATCGAGTACTCTTATCTCTTCCTAAGGACATGGGTGGACTAGGTATTCCCGACTTTCAAAAGTACCATCAAGCCACCCACCTCACTAGAATTATTGATTGGCACTGTCACAATAATGAAAAAGATTGGACACAGCTTGAATCCTACGGTAATAACACTAACTTACAATACCTACCTTGGAGAATACCATACCCTGGAGTTTCTTCTAAAATATTCCTCCCGATAACTCAAACAACACTCGACATATTCCATAACATCGCAAAAAAACTTCATCAAAACCCATCGCTCAGCCCACTCTCCCCTTTGCCATTACACTAAAACACTACAATGGTTACCTCATCACAAGATCATGAAATTCTGCTAGCTTGTCAGTGTTTAGAAAACGACACTATAAAACCTTTTCCTGAACTCAAGAACAAACTAAAAGGTCCACTCTCTGGATACTGGGAATACATCCAGATACACGATACACTCAAAAACAAAAAAAAACAAACATTTTTCCTGAGACCCCCCAACGCCTTTGAAGAAATATGCCTACATAGGAAACAGACCAGCAACACTATCTCACTAATCTATAATTGGCTAATTTGCGTGGAAAATAACACCCCAATGAAAATTAAAGAAAAATGGGAGGAAGACCTAGCAGTTCCAATATCAAACACGCAATGGGAAAGGGCATGCATTTTCGCACACAAATGCTCCCTAAGCACCAAAATCCAAGAAATTTCATACAAACTTCTTCTAAGATGGTACATTACCCCCCAAAGAGCTCATAACTGGGACATATCGATCTCAGACAAATGCTGGAGATGTGACAAGAACAGCTAGTCCTCTGAAGAGCCCTCCTGGCAGTCCTCCTGGTATCAATTGTAATTACACAGTGTAATGTCCCAAAGGCTTTTTAAAAATTCTTCAGCAGAACTCTTCATAAAGTTGCCCTTCAAGTAAAAAAAAATAAAAGCCTGGAGGAGAATTTTCACAGCATTTTGCACAACCTTTTTTTACAAATGTTTAACAACTTGTTAAATATGGTTTGCTATTTAAAACAATCTCTCTCCCTCTTTCTCTATATATATATATTCATGTTTCAGAATCCTTATATATACTGTATAGTTTGTAATTATATGGCCATGGAAAACACAGTAGAGGAGAAGACACATTATGGTGAGAGGGGGCTAGAAGGAAACAAAATGCCCCCCAATATTTAGTGAGCAACACAATAGAGCCTCCTTCAAACTGAAAATATTTGCAGGTCTTACTTCCACCACAGATCCAGAAAATAAGAGGTTTATCCCCCATTTTATGACGATGGGTGGAACAATGTAAATCATTCCAATCTGCCCCTGTAGCCAACTTCCCATCCGTAACATTGGTCTATAGTACATTTATAGGAAAAATTAAAGAATCATTGATTTTAAACTCCATACAGCTGTTTCAGACTAATAGGCCTTTAACCAATGAGTAATATGCAGAAGGAACTGTGGTATGATTTTTTTTTTTCATTAAAAGCACTCACTTCAGCATGGAACGGACTGTATGGTATGCATGCAACAATTGTTATATTTTTTTGAGTATATATACCTTTAAAACCTCCAATTTAGCAAATAATCTACAAAAATACCTGCATCAATAAAATTACTGTCTAGCCTATAAAGCTGAAATAAATAAGAAAAATGTCCTAGTAACTGTCACAAAACTATTTTGCTGCATACTGGCTGTGTGAAAAGCCCAGTGCACAGTCCAGGCCAAGTCCTGCCATCTGTAAGATGCTGAAAATGGAGCACATATAGAGGAGTTACATCATCAGTGTTTGCTCAATTGGTGAAGAGAGAATATGTTGAATGCAATGATATTGAGGAGGGCAAACTTAGCAGTAATATGCAATTATATGCCATAATATGCAATGATGCTATGCATGCTTGAAAACTACGGGAAGGCTATCTGCCTCTAACCCATGCTACAGCTCCGATTTATCAATAAATTAGAAGAGGGTCCACACAACCGGTGTAGAGGTCTGGAGATTTGAAATTTCTGCTCTTCTTCTTCTTTCCTGCAGGGCTTCCGTGATGGATCAGAGCAATTCTGATTGGTCTGCTCCGACACGGAGAATCTCTCTGATCCATCCCAGAAGCCCTGTAGAAAGAAGGGGAAAAAGTGCAGGAATATAAAAAACCCAGACCCTTACACTGGCTGCATGGGTGCTGACAGCTTATCAACCAGGGAGGGAAGTACAGCATGGACAAGTGGGGTTTGGGGATTGGTCAGGGCTCCTTAAGATACCCGAGGCAGTTCTACCTCTCTTCCCCTTCCCTTCTTCTCAGAACATTTTGGAACCAGAAGGGAGGGGTAACCAAGGGGTGTCTCCACCTGCCAGTCACCAGTCCCTTCCTTGTCCACTCCTCTGCCCAGAATCAAAATAACCAGGCCTGACT
>BLSH010044343.1:52857-64676 GCA_018402905.1 Glandirana rugosa
TGGTACTAAACTTTAAACAACTTAGTCAACAATTATTATACGACTTCCGATACTGTAGATTCATCTCAACTCATTTGTGGACCTGCAAGCCCAAGCCTCCCAGGCATGCCTGAACCCTTTTTCAGGCCCAAGTCGTGGTTTGCAACGGGCTTGCAATAGGGCTTGGGGTAACTTCAGTTACCCCTGGGTTTGAAAATCCGTGTTTTTACCGACATTGTTTCAGGACCGTTCACGATCTCCCGACGTTTTCCTTCATTTTACCCCCATTCTCATCCCGTTCACGGGATGTTTTTTTACCCCTATCACTTTTAGACTTTGTTACAGCCATTTTTGTGCCTAAAAGTTTGGGTCCCCATTGACTTCAATGGGGTTCGGGATAACGTTCGGGCAACGTTTGGTGCTGAACCCGGACTTTTTCCCAAGTCCGTACGGACCCTCCGAACCCGAACGTCCAGGTGTTTACTCAACTCTACTTAGATGTCATAGCCTTCAGCATATTATTAACAACTGATTCAACAAATTTCAAATCATGGTTAGAGTGATAAATTTCACTCACCCCTCTTATAAATTTAGGGAAAACCACCCAACGTACTATACCCTAAACTTAAATTATTCTACCCAGTCTAAGTGTACAAATTCTCAGACACCCAGTTACAAAAATGTATGCCAAGCCACTGTGCAGCATTTTACCTTAGATGTTGAATATATTGATATCAATATGCATTATGTAATATGTACAGATGTTATGAAAATGATATTAGGTTTAAATGCTTCTCTCTGGTTTTAAAATACAGATAAAACAAAGATCAGGGAAAGAGAAAAAATGAGGGCAAAAAAAGTCCATTGAAAAGAAAAGAAGAAAATAAATAAATAAATAAATAAAAATAGGGTGTTGAAAAAAATAATCCATCTTTTGATGAATATTGAGAGAGGCCATGAATTCTTTATAATTCCTTGTAAATTGTCTATTCAGATTTCCTCCCCCACTGGTCAGCAATGTCAGCTTCAGCTATTCACATGCAAACGAGTCTCACCGGTTTTATCTGAAAGACAAAATCCCTCCAACAAAATTCATTAGCAAAGTCCTTAAACATTGTTTAAAGTTAAAACAAAGTACGATTTACATCCTTACAGTTCTCTTCTAAATGACCCCCACCGCCAGAGAAGTGTCATTTCAAAGACAGATTTGAAGGACCCCCAACCTTCTGTCCACATTTATGGCGCTCCTTGACCTCTTCAACTGTTTGTGAAGATAACACTTTATTTTAGAAGTTCCCATCCAACTCCCACCACTGCCATAGGGGTGTAATTTGCATTAAAATAACAAATTTAGAGAATTTACCCCTCCTGCTGTCTCTATTCCTCCGGGATCCTGTAATTTCCTAACTTGGTCCAATAAGGTGTCGCGTTCTACTCTGATCTTATCATACTCAATTTTCAGGTGGTCATATTGTTGTTTTAACTGAGAGAATGGTATCCAGGTCTTGGACCTTTTCTTATTGTTATTTTGCATATTAAGATACCCGGTGTCTCCCCTCTGGTGATTATAATTGGATGCTATCTTTTGATCTTTATGTCCAGTATTTGTACTAAACAATGTAGCTATATCAACTTTTACAGCTTGGGCATTTGACTTTCTCCATAAATGATCTGCTCTCAACAATATGTCATTTAAATCATGAGGATTTGGGGTAACTAATAAAATATCCTCATGCAACGCATCTAGAACCATACTTGTATGTACCAAGCCTCCATGCTCAAATGCAAGATTATTACCAACCAATAACTCCATAATAGTTGCTATTCTGTGTGACAATTCATAGGGAGACTCCCCCTGCATTTGTTGTATTTTCCCATGAATAGTGACATCAGAACGTCCTCCATACAAAACGCACAATAATTCCAGTAATATGTCCCTTGTCCTCAGAGGCTGAATACAGATTTGTTTAATTCTCATAGATTATTTCCTATAGAATGTCGCAAAACTCTTTCTACATCAGATGGGTTTAGGTTGTACAAATCTCTGGCATTCTGCACATCGCAAAACCATTTTAAAAATCTGTTCAAATCATGGCAGGGAGCTGTTCCTATCTCTTTAAGAACTGCATCTAATTCTTTTGGTTTCAGAGGCTTCATTATAAGCTGAACCTCACCTGTATTATTATTATTGCTGTAAGCTGTGGTGGTCACAGTGGGTGCGGCAGGTAATGAATTATCAGATTTAGGATGAGGCTCGGTTTCATTTGGTAGAAAGTTTAAATTTGTATTTTGCTGCAGATTGCTGAATCCAAGATTTGAATCATATCTGCATCCCTGAGATCTCTTCTCTAATTCCATAATTCTTAATTTCAATCTCTCATTTTCCTCTGATAATTCATCACAACGTTTAGATTTCTCAAGCAAAGCTTCCCCAATGGTAACTGCATGCAACTTTAAATTGACAGTCTCGGTTTCTGATTGGTTTTGTAACCTCTCACAAACCTTGTTGCTATTATCAACTGCATTCTGCAATTTCCTCAACCTTACCCCTCAAAGAACTTTCCATAGATAAACAGCAAGATAACAAGCCCTGCACAATACAACCTTTTCTTTTACTTTCAGAAATTTTGCTAGCAAATACATTTTTCTCTAAAAATTCCTTCATTAAAGTCCATGTCTGCTTACATTTATCTGGAATTTCATAAGGACCGCCATGACGCTTAATACATTTTAATACCCATCTGTTAACCTTATCAGAACTGACACTAGCTTCACACTGAGTAAGCATTCTGACTATATTACTAGTAGTTAAAAAGAATAAATATTTTTCTCACCGTATTTGAAGCTCCACCTTGAAGTTACTTTTCCAGCTTCCATTTCAGGTCTTCTGGTTACACGGCAGTCTTTTGGTTCAATTTTCAATCTCCAGAGAATATTTCTGGGGTTCCAAACTTGTTCAATTTTGTAGGTCAGACTCTTATGTCACAACCAGACATTGGAGTCACAGCACAGCTCTTGGGTCTCCACCAGACTTCTGTCCACCTCACAGGATTGTTGTCACCACAACTTCTGTCCGAAATGCACTTCTGGTCACTTGCACGGCACCAATGTAGTGATGTAGTGGATGAATGAATGAACGAATGTTATTATTTAGTTATTATTATGATGGTTAATATTCCCCAGCACTCAGTCGGTTCTTCCAGAGAGTTGCATTTTATTGACTTCAAACAGACAGATTTCATAATACTTGCACCAGATGATCAAAATCCAACAGAGTAAATATTCCATATTCAGAGTCCCATCCCAACCGCTCCCTCATGTTCATGCAGAGAGAAAAGTGAACTGACACTGCCAGCTTGAATGTCCACTTTAAGTGTTAGTCTCACACTGGGGGGAGGGTTCTCCTAACCTCACTTTAGTGTTTACCAGATAAACAAGCCACAATGAACCCCCTCAAGGCTAATTAGCATCAATAAATACTTTTGTTCCTTCTCAAGTCTACATTCCACAACCCCCTGCAAGCAACTGTGGGCCTTTGATATGTAATGCAGCTTGGCTTAAACTTAAACCATGGCCTACAGTAAATACCTATGTGTGTATGTATATGAAATATTACACAACAACATGATAAAGGCCCTACAGAAGTATGATATCTGAGCAGACAGAACTCGGGGGAACGTGAAGCTGAAGGGGTTCCCGATACTCCAGAGTCAAGTGGTTCAGACTCATCAACCTCACAGGATGAGCAAAGAGGGACTGAAATGGGAATACTACTGATTGTCCCTTCTGGGCCGCAGCCGGAGCAGGAGCAGGCTAGCCCCAGATTGCCTGCAGACAGCAGAGACTTTCAAATGCAGGAAACACTCCAGTGCATCAGTGAAACGGATCCTGTGATTTACCTGCAATTTCTGGAACACCAGGCTGAGAGAGAGGAACGCCGGGCTGAGAGAGAGAGGCTGCGCAGAGAGAGGCTGAACGTCGGCACCAATTGGAGATGTTGAGGCTCCAACAGCAGCACTGACCGGGTCAGAACCTCGGATCCCTAGAGCACAGGGACACCTCTCTGCCTGCAAGCCCAGCCGCTAAATTTCCAGTCATGGAAAAGGACAGTGACATTGACATGTATCTACTGTTGTTTGAAAAAACTTGCCGTCAGTACCATTTGCCCCACGCACAATGGGCTCGTTATCTGACACCAGGGCTACGAGGCAAGGCCCTGGACGCGTATGTGGACCTGCTAGAGGAGCAGGACGAAGATTACGACGCCATAAAGGCAGCAATCATTCAGAAGTATCGATTAACTCCTGAAGTATACCGAAAACGGTTCAGGTCCCTGCAATAAGGGCCTGGGGACTCTTATATGGATGTGGTAAGCCGTTTACATATCGCATTCCAACAGTGGACTAGGGGCCTGAAAGCCACTTCTTTTGAGGCCCTGGAAGATCTCATGATTGCAGATCAGCTCCTGCACATCTGTCCTCCAGACGTCAGACAGTTTGTGCTAGAGTGGAAGCCCGGTTCTGCTAAAGCCGCAGCAGACCTGGCCAATACCTTCGTCAGTACTCAGGTATCGGACCATTGCAAAGCTCCACCGAATGGCTGGAAATGGGGAAAATCGCATGCAGCAATCCCTCCTCTGCAGGCCAACCAAGCTCCTCAACAGTCTGAAACTGCAGTCTCTGGCATCAAACCCGCTGTGACTGATACCCGTAGGTGTTACACCTGTGGCAAGCCTGGCCATCTGCGAACACAGTGTCCGGAGCAGAAGAAGATGACATCATCTGGCCACCCGGCCAACAACCCTTCCGCCGTGCTATTCGTCAGTGGGAGACCTCAAAGACCCAATGCCAGCTTGCAGCCAGTCATCGTGGGTCACCGGACTGTAACGGGTTTCCGGGACACTGGAGCTGAAGTCACCTTGGTCAGACCGGAGATGATAGAAAAAACTGACATCATTCCCGAGAAGTTCCTCACCCTCACCGGAGTTGGGGGAACCCGCTATCGCATACCCCGGGCCTTGTGTACATTGATTGGGGTACTGGGAGTGGGATGAGAGAGGTGGGAGTTTCTGAGGAGATTTCCATTGCTGGGTGCTGACTTGGGGACCCTTGTCTCCTACTATGCCCCTGCTGAGGACACCCCCTCGGAAACCTCCGGACTCCCTAAGGTACTGTGTGCAGATGTGGGTATGATATCTGGGCAACTTGGGGAGGGGGAAGTGGAAATACAGGGTTCTCCTTCTTCCGAGAAAGGAGAAGAGACACAGTTGAATGTAAATGTAAATGATGTATGTGTCAATGATGTCACACGTATACCTGTGGAATGTAATGTTGATAATGATGACACTGTATTCCCTATACCGGTGGTCACTCACAGTGCTTCAAGGGCTGCAGAGGTACAGGCTAGGGTTGCCGAACAGCAGGAGGAGGTCTCTGGGTCCTCTCCATGTTCTGGACCAGTGGGCTCTACCACTGCTGGGCCTCAGCAGCTGTCCTCGTTTGCCACAGGACTGCTGGCTGGGACCTGTGGTTCAGCCTTTAAAGCAGCACTGCAAGCAGACCAAATGCTGGCACAGCTCAGGACTTTAGCTGACAGCCCCCCTGCAGTGAATGACAAACAAAAGATTTACTGGGACAAAGGAAAGCTGTACAGGGAGAGTCTGTCTGCAAGGGAAAACACAGTTGACTTCGGAAGCAGGCAGCTGGTGGTCCCAAGCCAATTCAGGGGACAGCTCTTAAAAGTGGCCCACAAGATCCCCCTAGCAGGTCACTTGGGGATCACTAAGGCCTGGAGGCGATTAATGCATAACTTTTATTGGCCCACCATGCTGACAGACATAGCTGACTACTGTCGGTCCTGTGATACCTGCCAGCGAGTTGGCAAGGTAGGAGATGTACACAGGGCTCCGTTAAAACCTTTGCCTGTGATTGATGAACCTTTTAAGAGGGTAGCAGTGGATATTGTTGGACCCCTAGCTATCCCCAGCAGTTCAGGCAAACGTTTTATCCTGACAGTTGTTGACTATGCCACACGTTACCCAGAGGCGGTGGCTCTCTCCTCCCTCCATGCAGACGCTGATGCTCTGCTGGGAATCTTCACAAGAGTGGGGTTCCCGGCCGAGCTCATTAGTGATCAAGGCCCTCAGTTTGTGTCTGACTTGATGCACGCTCTCTATCAGAAAATACAGATGACGCATATCATGGCCAGTCCTTATCATCCACAAACGAATGGCTTGTGCGAGCGTTTCAATGGTACCCTGAAACAAATGCTGCGCACTTGGAGTTCCAGGGTAAGGACTGGGAAAGGTACCTGCCTCATCTGCTGTTCGCTTACCCAGAGGTGCCCCAGGAGTCCACAGGCTTCTCGCCATTTGGGCTGTTGTACGGACGGAGGGTTAGAAGACCCTTGGACCTAATCCGGGAGACCTGGGAGGGCAAGATCGCCGACCCAGAGGTCTCTGTGGTGGATTACGTCCTGAGATTCCGGGATGAAATGGAGATGTTGGTGGGGATTGTGCGGCAAAACATGACCCAGACAAGACAGAAACGTTGGTATGACCACAATGCTAGGGAGCGGGAATACAATGTTGGGCAGCTGGTTGGGCTTCAGAAGACGTCCAATGACGAAACGCGTAAGGCGGGGCCAGCTAGTACGCACGTACGTTTGACGTCACGATTGGATTCGCTTACTCGGTACAGGGAACACCAGCTGATAGAGGAGGAAGCGAGACGCCTCTTCCTCAAACAGTAGCCGCGCTACCACTGGCATTTTCCCTTGTGCAATTACCGAGGATCCAAGCCATATTATTTTCCATTTACTTTTTAATCTGTTTTTAACTGGTTTGGAAATAAATTGTTTTTTGGAATTACACTATATCGGATCTCTTATCCTTTTTATACTCCATACGATTGGAAAGTTTTTCCCACTACTGTGGAGCGTTGCACCAACCAGGAGGAGAGTTGCTGGGAAAGGAAACCAATACGAGGAACCAGACACTGAGGATCACCACCCGAGCTGACCGGGATAAAGATTCAGCATAGGCGAGCTACCCCTGCAGGGGTACCTACCTCTGGTGAGTGGGGGTGCAAGAGGGGAGCACTGGATTGAAGCACTGGATCACTTTACATGTTTTGAGGATTTGTCACCAAAGTCACTGAACACTTTTTTACTGCATCTGGAATTTCAAAAAGACTACTATAATTAATAATTTTTGCTGATTAAGGACACTATACACCAAGTTTTTATCAAAGAATTTTTTAATATTTATTTGAGACGGTGTCAATCATATATATATATTGTTTTTGCACATTTGCACATTTCTGATGTACCTGCTTTATATTTTATATATTTTTTATTTATTCTAATCAACACATTTATATTGTAATACGCATTTTTATATTTTTACGTTGTGCATAGCATATATGGTGTTTAGATACAAGGGTCATATATTTAGGTGCAGCCTGAAATAGGACTAGCACCCAGAGGGTTAGCGCCATACTCCTGACATACTATCTACACATTTATTTTTCCCTTTTTGGGAAAGTAGGAGGGCAGCTTCCCAAGTGTACCTACTCTATTCCACTATAGCGCGGGATTCCCCTTTACATACATTTTAGCTGGTGTATGTTCTGCTCCCCTTGCGGCAGAACAAACTCCAGGCCGCATGGGAAGGCCCGTACCCTATTACCCAGAGTCTGAATGACGTTACTTGCCTAGTCCGATTGGGAGAAGGGAGTAGACGGCAGAAGGCATTCCATGTGAACATGATCAAAGCCCATCGTGAGCGCACGGCCTATGCCATGCCAGTCTGCAGCAGGCCGGAGCCTGAAGAGGCTGACCCACTCCTAGACTTGTTAGCTGACACCAGGGAGGTCAACTCCGACCTCCCGATAAACCCCAACCTTACCCCCGCACAGGTACCTGGGCTGAAGGACTTGCTGTCAGTCCATGGGAGCAGGTTTACGGGGAAATCAGGGTGGACAGACCTCGCTGTCCATCAGGTGGACACTGGGGCAAATCCCCCCATTAAACAGTCGGACTATCGTGTCTCTCTGGAGGTGTTGGCTGACATGAAAAGGGAGGTGGAGGAGATGCTGCAGCTGGGGGTAATTTGGAAGTCCCACAGTGCTTGGGTGTCCCCAGTGGTCCTGGTCCCCAAAAAGGATCAGACGACTAGGTTCTGTGTGGACTGAAAAGCTGAATGCGATCACCACTGCAGATGCCAACCCCATGCCTCGGATCGATGAGTTGTTAATAGGCTGGCGGCGGCCCGCTATATCACGATCATGGATCTAAAGCGGAGGGTACTGGCAAATTCCTCTGGCCCCTGAAGCTCGGGGAAAATTCGACCTTCATCACCCCATTCAGCTTGTTTGAATTTACCGTCATGCCATTTGGGATGAAGAACGCCCCAGCCACCTTCCAGAGGGCCATGAATGACTTACTGGAGGGGATGGAAACCTTTGCCGTGGCTTACCTGGACAACATTGCGGTGTTCAGCTCTACCTGGGAGGAACACTTGGTGCACCTGTCACGGGTCCTGGACCAACTGACAGCTGCCAATCTGACTGTCAAGCCCAGCAAGTGTCAGATCGGCATGACTGATGTCCAGTGCCTGGGACACCAGGAGGGGAAAGGAGGCACTCTAAGACCCGAAACAGGGAAGGTGGAGGCCATACTGGCCAGGCCAACCCCTCAAACCAAGAAACAGGTTATGTCATTCTTGGGGACAGCTGGCTACTATAGGAAATTTGTAAGTAACTATAGTAGCCTGGCAAAACCTTTGACTGACCTAACCAAGAAGAAACTGCCCAAAGTGGTGTCCTGGACACCAGAATGTGAGAGAACATTTCAGGCCCTGAAGGAGGTGCTGGCCAGCACCCCTGTGCTACAGGCTCCCGCCTTCACCCGCCGTTTCTTAGTGCAGACTGATGCCTCTGCCTATGGGTTGGGTGCAGTCCTGAGCCAAGTGGGTGACACCGGAGAGGAACACCCCATCCTCTACCTGAGCTCGAAAAGGAATATCTCGTGATCGTGTGGGCTCTCCAGAAGCTGCAGACGTACCTCCATGGGAGGCACTTCACGGTGATCACCGATCTCAATCCCTTGAGCTGGCTAAATTGTGTTGCTGGGGGGAATGGCAAGCTACTTCGTTGGAGCTTAATCCTTCAGCAATATGATTTCACCATCCAGCACAAGAAAGGCAGTGCCCATGGGAATGCTGATGGTCTGTCCCGCCAAGCTGAACCTGTAGGCGTGGATTGTGTCAGGACGAGAATCACATTCCGCTCCCATGCAACCACCTCAGGGGGGAGATGTGATGGTATCACGCGTGAGACCCACGCAAAGTAATGATACCTGGCCTGAAGCAAAACTGGCTCCATATTGGAAGGGGAGCTACTTAAATAAATGGCTGCTAAGTTTTGTTTCTCTCCTTCCAACGTGGCATTTTGAACAAGCTTCTTGTTTACACCCCCTCTCTCTCTGGCCAGATCAACTTCAAAGGGGGCCCTCTGATTATGGTTTATGACTGGTCAGGAAGAGGCCCTGTTCGCTTATCTTGAACAAACATACAACAAACTGATATTTGCCCATAAATTCCCCTGGCAGGTCAACCTAGGGATGACTCTTTCTCTATCTTAAAACTTACATGAAAGCTACATCAACCCATAATTTCCAGTAGGAATATGCCATAGTGATAAAAC
This sequence comes from Glandirana rugosa, assembly GCA_018402905.1. Lineage (NCBI taxonomy): Eukaryota > Metazoa > Chordata > Amphibia > Anura > Ranidae > Glandirana > Glandirana rugosa. Next base: position 62,541 of record BLSH010044343.1, read on the forward strand.
ATACATATTTGAATGTAGAATTTTGGCCCGGATAATTCAAGTATAAACTTTCACCCATTGTTACCCAAGGAGGGATAGAACTAGTCTATTCCCTCCCTAGGGTCCTAGAAGGTCTCAGAACTCTCATGTTTGGAGTCATTTGAAAGCTTTATGCAAGCTGAAATGAAATTTCTTACTGGAACATGTGCCGGGCGGTCCAATCACAAGTTATGATTTTCATAATCCATGCATGATTATGCCGCATGTCTCGTAACGGCCCGCCCTGGATATTGTCTAAGAACACGCCCTCTCATACGAATGGCCAGAGGTGTATGGCTCCACCCCTGGTGATTCAGAGAAAAAAGGACTGCCAAGATCGATGGAGAGTTCTCATTTTACCATCAATGAATCAACATCGGAGAACTAGGAAATCATCTTAGAAACACTGATTAGGCACGGACATTTCAAATGCAGGTATTTTCATTCTGCTCTCTTTTGCTGTAATTTTGTCTCACTTTGTACTTTTATTTTTCTGTAAATATTTTACTGCCCCTAAACCTTGACCTTTTCATTATTAAACCTTATTTTGAAAAGTGTTAACCTTGTCCCTAAATGCAACTATTACGAATCTGTTCCTTTGAAGAGCGGTACTGTTTTTTTTTTTTAAATAATGCATCTAAAATATACCTGTCTGCGGTGACAGTGTGTGTTACAGGCGTTGTTCTGAAATACTGGTATTGCTAACATACGGGTCTTCTGGCCGGGAATCCAGAAGTGGTGGCAGTGAAAGGGTTCATTGAATTAGCCCGGAAACAATCGCTCTCAGGCGGCTGGCACTTAGACGGTGGTCCTGCAAACTGGGAAATCTTTGTGCTGAAAGCAGCTGAGAGTGGCATTGTTACGTTCATGACAAGTGCGGCATTAGATAAGGGGGGTCCTCGGTCGGTGAGGAGGGCTGCGATCTGATACCCACGTTCGTCACAGCGTCCGCATATGAAAACGGCGTTCAAACCACACATGTGAGGTATCGCCGCGATCGTTAGAACGAGAGCAATAATTTTAGCTCCTCTGTAAAAAAACAGCTTAGACTGCAATTCTCTCCTTTAAACCTTAACAGTCCCCAGCAGCACTTCCTATTTGCTCCGTATTCTACTTTGAATGCAGGATGTCATGGCCCAGCCTCCGCTGCGCCCTTCATTCATAGTGTAATAACGCATAGAGGAGTGTTGGTGTTGTCATGTCAGAGCCGCTCTTTACATCATTAGAGGACCCTCAAGAATGGAAAAAGAGGCAGAGGAAGGAGACCCAGTGTTTTAGGCAATAACCCTGAAGACTTCTAAATAGGCAAGTCTATTAAGGAAGGAGATAAAACCTTTTTTAGGTACATTAGTGATAGAAGGAAAAAATACAATGGGATCACTAAAATGAAAACTGGGCACAACACATATGTTGAGGGAGACCAGAATGTAGCAAACCATTTAAACAATTACTTCTGTTCAGTCTTCTCAGAAACAGACTACACTAATGATAACAAGTTAGGGAATGATATTGGTTCTAGTAATGATGGTTCATTTCTAGGATTTCTGGAGACAGAAGGTAGCTGAGGAACTGGCTCGGTTAAAGCAATGAGCCCTGATGGTATTCATCCCAGAGTTCTAAGAGAACTTCGTGATATATTTGTTGGACCATTAACAAATCTTTTAAATAAATCTCTTCTAACAGGAGAAGTTCCCCATGACTGGCGGATAGCTAATATTGTACCTATCCACAAGAAGGGCAGCAAGGTAGAAGCTGGCAATTACAGGCCAGTGAGTTTAACATGAATTTTAGTCAAGGTAATGGAATCCCTTCTCAAAAGAAGGATCATTGATCACCTAAAAATACACAGCTTGCTGGACCCAAAGCAGCAATGGCTTTACTGAGGGCAGATCGTGCCAGACAAATCTGATTGAATTCTTTGACTATATTACCAGTGTTTTGGACCAGGGTGGTGCTGTGGACATAGCGTATCTTGATTTCAGCAAGGCATTGGATAGTTCCACATAATGATCTGATACAAATGTTGTACAAGCTGGGACTTAACCCTTGGGTGGCTCAGTGGATATGCAGTTGGCTAAAGGATAGATCCCAGAGTGTGGTTGTAAATGGGGTTCACTC
>BLSH010044347.1:19988-32871 GCA_018402905.1 Glandirana rugosa
GGCCAATCGCCGTGAAGGTTTCGTCACAAGTCGCGAAGCCCTCGCGACGGGGTAACAAAAGTTACCCGTCCTGCTGACCCCCTACATCAACCCGCCATCCACCTCCTCTCCACAATGCATCCCCCCACCCCCATGTGGCATACACTTTATTTGCGAACCATTAAGCTATGCTGCATTTAGACTCCTTTCACACTAGAATGTTTTTCAGGTGCTTTTGCGCTAAAAATAGTGACTGAAAAGCGCCTGAAAAACTGCCCCCAATACACCCCAATGTGAAAGCCTGAGTGCTTTCACACGGGGGCGGTGCGATTGCGGGACGATAAAAAAAGTCCTGCAAGCTGCATCTTTGGGTTGGTGTGGGAGCGGTGTATTCACCACTCTTCTACCGCCCCTGCCCATTGAAAACAATGGGGCAGCGCTCCCGAAGCGCTGAACACTGCTTTGGAAGTGCCGCTAACCGGCCCCTTTAACCCCTTGTGGGGGGTTAAAAGTGCACTGCTGCCGCCCGAATAGCAGCGCCGCTATAACGTGCGGTAAAGCGCCGCAAATTAGTGGCGTTTTACCGCTAACGCTGTGGCGGCCCCGGTGTGAAAAGGGTCTTAAGATTCAGGCTGGGTTCACACTGTTGCGGATTGGCAATTTGCAATAGCAGGAGATTTTGACCAACTCTCTATGGAGCCGGTTCACATATCTCCGCTGCGGCTCTGGTGCGTTTTGCGTCTTTTGGACATTTCAGGTCCAACTTCAGTACAAATTCAGTCCAAAATTCGGGCTGAAATCAGACTTGAAATGGTGAATGGGGACGTACTGTACCCCTGCTGGGAGCCGCTGCGGGTTCTAGCGAGAACCCAACCTCCATCAAACGGGTTTTTCACTACCCGCATCCCCTCTGGAACCTCCTTCACATCGCATCTGTATTGTGATTGGGCGCGGCGTGAAGGGCGTCACAAAGCATTGAAAATTTGAGCTGTGCTGAACTGCCACTAAATAACAGTTTGTAATGAGGGAGGCGCAGTTATGCATTCCCCGCTTCCCTTCACATTTTACCGGCAGCTGGCAGGTGTGGGAAAGGAAAACTTCCAAGCTGTAGGAGAGAGGGTCCAGTCTTAAGGAAATGAAGACACTTATTTAAAAAATCAAAATCCCCAGCAACCGCCTGGGGATCCAGATTTTACCCCCCCCCCCAATCCTGGTACCTTAAAGCAGAGTTCCACCCAAAAGGGAAAGCTCCTGTTTTTGACAGGTAACCCCCACTTCTGGGCGACTTTGCCATGGACCCGCCAGTTTCCCTTACAAGGAATGGCGACGGCAGCACCTAAGAGTTGATTGAAAAATCGGCTGGGGTGCCCACATCGCTGGACCCCTGGACAGGTAAGTGTCCTAATATTACCAGCTACAGTATTTGCTGCTGACTTTTAATTTTTGAAGGGGGGGGGGGGCTGGAGCTCCACTTTAAGGTAGCTGCCTAAGCAGCCCTATGCTGGCCCAGGTTTTATTGAAATCTCCCGATTTTTGCTGAATTTTCCAGGTGATGAAAACTCTCCACGCACTTTTAAGGATTTCTTGGTAATCTTCTCGTTCTTGATCCCCTGGGAGGGCAATATGGGGCGCCTTCAGCGGTCAGAGAGAGACGAGTCTAGGATTTTTTTTTTTTTTTACTTCCTTTGCTAATGGAATTTTTCCAGATTGGGAATCCACCTCCAGGAACCTCTGATGTGGTTCACCTAATCCTTCCTGCGTCTGAGATAAAAGGGATGTATGGAGGTTTTGTAAAGAGCTATTTATTCATCATGGTCAGGACTGAAAAACAAAAATGATAGAATTATTTTTTTTTCTCTTTTTGTAAGTCCAGAAAATATAGAATATTGCATTCATATTGTGCATTTTTATATTTAGCCAGAAGGGGGAGCAGTTGACTATTTATAAAACTGAGATGATATAGAAAAAGGAAACAGATATAAATCATCAAGTTAAAGGGGAACTCCAGGCAAACAGCTAAATACACAAATGAAATACATACATGAATAAGGAAAATTGTTGCCATACTTACCGTAATTTTCCTTTCCTGGATCCTCCCCATGTCAGCCTACTACGGGTCAGCTCCACCCCCTCTGACCCCTCCAGGACCACCTCTTTCTTAGCCCATAAAGGGCGGCTGTCTGCCCCATAACACTGTTCGACTGTACCCGCCTCGTGACGGATAATCGGGTGGGGTTCCCCGGCTGACATGGGGAGGATCCAGGAAAGGAAAATTACGGTAAGTATGGCAACAATTTTCCTTATTCCTGGACCTCCCCATGTCAGCCTACTACGGGATGTACCAAGCCACATCATCCCAGGGGAGGGAAAACAAAAGAGAGAAATAAATCACCACCACAGCTTGCGGAATATGCTGCTTCAAATCATTTTAATGGGCGACAGCCGCTGAAATAATCTTATAACCCAGCGCCTCCTCGGCCAGGAAGGCCACATTCAGCCTGTAATGCCTAATGAACGTGTTCGGTGTACTCCAGCTTGCCGCTCTGCAGACTGCTTCCGCCGAGACCTTGGCATATGCTGCCCATGAGGCTGCCATACCCCTCGTTGAGTGGGCTGTAATCTCTGATGGAGGAGAAAGGCCCAAAGACTTGTATGCGATCTGTATAGTACGCACTATCCAAGACGAAACCACTCTTGGGGATGCCGCCATTCCTTTCTTGGGCCCCGCCGGGAATACCAGCAACCGGTCCTGCCGCTGGAATTCCTCTGTGCGACTCAGATAATCCGAGATGACTGACACTAAGTCCAATGAGATCCTCTCTAGACTCTATTGGGAAGGCCGGAAGAATTGTTTCCCAGTTCAAGTGAAACGAAGAGTTGACTTTTGGTAGAAAACTGGGCACCGGTTTGAGTATCACCTTGTCTCTCAGGATCATGCAGTAAGGCTCTTTTGAAGAAAAAGCACATAACTCCGAGACTCGTCTGGCCGAAGCAATAGCCAACAAAAAGACGGTTCTCCACATGAGATGGAACAAAGAGCAGGCCGAGGCAGGAGCAAAAGGGGGAGCCAACAGTGCCCTTAAGACCAACGTCAAGTCCCACTTTGGAAAAAAAGACTTTCGTGGAGGCCTTATTTTCATGGTCGCCTTGAAAAATCTGGCCACCAGCGGATGTAGAGCCCATCTTCTATTCAGCATTGCCGACAAGGCTGAAATTTGGACCTTCAGGGTATTGTATGCTAGACCCTTATCCAGGCCTTCCTGGAGAAAGTCCAAGATGTTTGCAACAGTTGGAGATTTTACATTCCAACCCTTCAAAGCAGCGATGTTACAGAAGGTCTGCCAGATCCTGTAATATGCGGAATTCGTAGTCTTCTTCCCAGCTTGCAGTAGAGTGTTCACCACCCGCACGTTGAGACGTAAGTTGCCTAAAGATCTCCTCTCAAATTCCATGCCATCAGCCTCAGTCTCTCGGGGTTCGGGTGACAAACCCCGCTCTGGGTCAGAAGATCTGGAGCAGTTGGTAACGGGATCGGGTTGCAAACCTTCATTCTCCAGGCCAGGGAAAACCATGGCCTCCTGGGCCAGTACGGAAGGATTGCTACTGCCGCGACCCTCTCCCGCTGTATCTTCAAGAGCACTTTGAGAATCAAGGGAAGCGGAGGGAACACATACACCAAAGGGAACCCCCAGGATCTGGACAGCGCATCTTGACCGAAAGCCTGAGGATTCCATGCTCGAGAGAAGAAGCGAGGAAGCTGACAATTCTTCTCCGTTGCCATTAGATCTATCGATGGAGTACCCCATATCCTGAAGATCCTGGATAGGTATTTGGGATTGAGCCCCCACTCGTTGTGATCCAAAAACTGTCGGCTCAACCGATCCGCCAAGACATTGTTGGTCCCTGGGAGATAAGAGGCCGTGAGAGAGACGAGATTCTTCTCTGCACATGGAAAGATCTGAGCTGCCACCTGAAGCAGTGCTCGGCTCCGGGTGCACCCTTGACGTGTCAAATAAGCCACCGCCGTCTTGTTGTCTGACAGTACTTTGACCGCTTGACCTTGCAGAACAGGCTGAAAAGCTATGAGAGCGCGTCTGACGGCTTCTAATTCTAGCCAATTTGAAGGCCGAACTTCCTGAGCCTTCCACCGTCCCTGCGCCTGCCGATCTAGGCAATGAGCTCCCCATCCGATTGAGCTGGCATCGGTTGTCAACAGCAACGGTTCCAAGGGATTCAAGGGAACTCCCTGCGATAGATTGCGTGCACCTGTCCACCAAATTAGCGAGCGCTTGATCGGTACTGGGAGGTGAATCTTCTGAATCAGCGAGCAGCGGTCCCACTGGAAAAGGAAAATGGCCTGAAACCTCCTTCTGCACCATCTTGCCCATGGTACCACCAGAATGGTTGCTGATAGTATCCCTAGGAATCGCATGCACTCTCTCGCCTGTAGGAAGGATTTTTTCCTCACTGCCCTGGCACGAGACTGGATCTGGATCACTTTCCTCTGCGGCAAATAGACTCGCCCCTGGAACGTGTTGAATTCCACTCATCCGGCTCTTTTGGACATTTGTCAACCAGCCATAGCGAGCGAGTGTCTTGCAGGTGAGTTCCACCTGGCACTGGAGGAGTTCCTTCGAGACACCCAACAGGAGTATGTCGTCCAAATAATGGAAGATCTGAACTCCCTCGGTTCTGAGAACCGCGATGACTGCGGACAGGAGTTTTGAAAACGTTCTGGGAGCCGTACAAAGGCCGAATGGAAGGCATCGGAACTGGAAATGCGATCCCTCCACGGCAAACCTGAGAAAACGCTGATGAGCTTCGTTTATTGGCACACGGAGGTACGCATCTGCCAAGTCGATGGACGCCATCCAATCTCCTTCCCTCACTACAGAAATGATAGTTTGCAGTGACTCCATCTTGAACGGGGGAATCTTCATTAGTGAGTTCAGCCTCTTGAGATCCAGCACTGGTCTGAAATCTCCCGATGCTTTTGGCACTAAAAAACAGGGGGGAATACACCCCTAGACCCCGCTCCTGCTTTGGAACTGGACGAATGGCGTTTGCTGCCAGTAATTCTTCGATATATGTCCGCAAACACCTCTTTTTCTCCGCATCTGAAGGCAGTCGAGTCTCTACAAAGAAAGCCCGGGGAGATCTTGCTTTGAAATCGAGCCGATAGCCCGACCGGATGATATTTAAAATCCAGGCGTCCTGAATGCCCTCCGCCCAAACCCCCGCAAATCGGTTTAATCTAGCCCTGACCTGAGGGGACTGAGCGGAGACACCTTCAGAAGGCCTTAGCTGCGGCTTTTGGAGCATCGTTGGCCCTGTTCTTTGCCGGCCTACGCACATTTGTTCCAGCCCCCTTCCATTGCCTGAAGAACGGCCTGCCTGGTCTGTATGCCGTTGCCTCCCTGTAAGCGTCCCTCGGCTTTCTGAAGGGGCGAAAGGACTGGCGCTGCTTCTTCCTTTCTTGGGGAATTAGCCCGGACTTTCCACCTGAGACCCTCAGACCTCCGAAGAGCACACAGACTGTGTTTTGACGAGCTGTCCGCAGCCCAATGTTTCAACCACAGGGCTCTGCGGGCCGAAACAGAGTGAGGCATCATTCTAGCTGCCATTCTCGCCTGGTCTACTGCCACGAATTCCACTGCAGTCTTCAGGAATTGCCATGGAGCACTTTCTCGCTCTTCTCCCGAACATTCCCCCATCAACCACTGAAGTGAGTGCCACAGCTGGCCTACAGGCTGCACCAGCTACAGTGTATAACCTTTTTAGGTCCGTATCCATCCTCCGATCCATGAAGTCCCTGAAAGAGACTGAATTGTCTAGGGGAAGCGTAATGTGGCGGGCCAGTCTCTGCAGGGACGCATCCACCCTAGGTGCAGCGTCCCAACACTCTGTATCCCTTGAGCTAAAGGGATAAAGCTTTGCAACCCTATTATGGACATTCCACCTCTTCTCTGGTCTAGCCCATTCGTCCTTCATGACCTCTCGAATCTCGTCTATAAACGGAAAGGAAGGTAGCGACTTTTTCAATTCCGGATAGTATTTGCGTTGTTTTCTTGGCGGAGAAGCATCCTCCTGCCATTTCATGGCCTCCTTCACTGCCTCTACCAAGGGAGGAATTAACGCAAAGTCAAACGCACGAGGTTCGGAGTCGCCCTCAGATTCGGACGACTCCTGTCTATCCGAACCCCACTGCACTGATGGCTCCGAATCTGTTGATGAAGATGACCCAGGAGGGCGAGAAGGTCGCTTGGTAACGCCCTTAAGACCCTTCCTCACCGCATCCTTTATATACGACTTTACTCGGCGAGCATCCGATGCGTCATTCCGAGCAGCTTCTTTAAAGCATGAGGCACAAACCAACTTATCGGGCAAGGCTTGAGCTGAACAGGCCCAACAAGCATTCTCCTGATCTGAGGATGGAGAAGACTCTCTGGACGAAGAAGAGGACCATCGCTCCCTCTCTCTGCGATGTGAGCGAGATCTCCCTGAGGGTCTATGACGCCTCTTCTTCTGCGTGACCCGACTGGAGTGCGGCTGCGGAGACGGGGATCTAAGGCATTCTTGCCGCCGACCGCTACGGGCGCTCTTCTTCTCCTTCCTGCTGGAGGTAGACTTTTTCCCTTTCCACGGGCATTTATCCCGCTTTGAGGACCTTTCTCTGTATAAACAAGAAAGACAAAGGCCAAAAAAAAAAAATCAAAAAAAGAAAACAGAAAGAGAGACAAGCAGAGAGAGAAAAAGAGAGAAAGAAAAAAAAAAATCTCCCTCTTCCCCTCTCTACCTCTCCATGGGATTTATGCACTTTTTGGAGGCAGGCAGCAAACAGTCTGGATCCGACCTAAAATAGAAACAAGGGAGCATAAGACTCCACTATATTTAGACATTTGCAGGGAGAACAGCTCTGCTTACCTGGCAGCGTAGTTTCTCCCTGGGAGCCGAGCAGCAGTGGTGCAGAGAGCGCTCCCCCCAGAGGGACGGCCCGAGAAGAGGACTGCCGCCGCCAATCCAGAACGAGCGTCTCGGCCGTAACCTAGCAACGGTCCGAGGCGCTCGTTCGTGACGTCACTCCTCCCGATGGCTTCCCCGCTGCCACACAAGGCCGCCGAGGAACTAGAGGGCTCAGCGTGCCGCCTGCCCTGGCTGCAGGTAACCCCATGCAGCAGCTGCTATTGTACCTTCAGGCCAAACAGATATAGACCCGCCAGCATTATTTTAAATGCTAACATATGTGACACTAACATGTATCGCCCCCTGATGAGCAGTAACATTTTAACTGGATACACAGAAACATCAAACATACACAGCTGTACTTGATGTAAAGTAAACAGTACCTTATACCGTTGTCTGCGACGCTACCGTAGACAGTACTTTATACTGTTGTCCGTGATGTTATACTGTTATTTCCCATGTTGCAGTAGACAGTAATTTATACTGTTATTTCGCGTGTTACAGTAGACAGTAATTTATACTGTTATTTCCGCTGTTACAGTAGACAGTAATTTATACTGTTATTTACGATAAAGTGTACAGCAATCTATACCGTTATCTCTGCTGCGACAGTAGTTTATACTGTTATTCTTGTAGACTCGGGCCACAGCAATATGTAGTGCTTCCTGCCCGCAGGAGTACACAGTAATTTATACTGTTATAGTCTTTGCCAGCCATTACAGTTATTTAAACTGCTCAATCATAATTCGTCCCCTGCTTCCGGGGAACCCACCTCCTCTAGGAGTCTTGTCCATGATATGGAGGGGAAACGCCAAGCAAGCCTTCATCCCAAGGCACGAGAAAAAAAAAAAAATATATATATATAATGCTCTTAATCCAGCCCTGATCAGCATGACTTTGGTCTGACTTTGTTGCAACTTTGGCACAATGAAAACATATTACAAAGCCGTACAGAAGTAGTACAGAAATCGCATCTATATTATTCAGGTGCGATTTGCATGAGACTTTGAGGTTTAACATTGAAGTCTATGGACCTCAAAATGCATCAAAGTTGGACCAAAGTAATGCAGGAACTACTTTGAAGTTGGCATGACTTGAAGTCGCACAGATATGAACGGTACTCATTGGAAATAATGGGGAAAGGCTTGTAATGTGACTTTGCAGTCCCAAATCGCAGGACAACTTGCACAAGTGTGAACGGGGCCTTACTGAGTACAAACTTCAAGACTGCAATACATACTGTCATAGGCGTGTGCAGGGGGGTGTGCATGGGCACACCCTAATCACCTCGTGCGGCGCAACTTCACCAAAGCCCCCCCCCCCAACGGATTTTGTAAAAAATAATAATATAAAAATAAAAATCTACTGACACATTCACTGCCCTACTGTTTTTTACATTTATTTATAAGAGTGTATATATATATATATATATATATATATATATATATATATATATATATATAGTGATGTTATGAAAGGCGTGGTGATCGATGGACGTTATATTTCACCACGCATGCGTTCATTTGCAGGAAACTAAGGTGGAATCCGGTCCGAGTTTTACCAGCCACCTCGGCAGGGTTGGTTCCGGACCAGATTTTGCGGTCCACTTGTCTCCACCAGCAAGTGGTATAAAGGAAGCAGGTCTGGAGCAGATGATTGCTCTGGCCTGGGACTCAGGATTCATCAAACCTGAGAGAGCTGATGAACTGAAGTATGCTTTATGACTGAAAGAAAAGGTTTGCATTATCTTTGTTTTGTGGGTGACTGGGAGAAGCCCTTCACCGCTCAGTTATGAAACTGAAAATGTTTAGTAAGTGCCTGGATGGCAAGGATTTATTTTCTGTTTTGTTTTGTTTGAGTGAAAACCTGGCGTTTGGACTACATTTTTCCCAGGGTAGGTGATCCCCTTTGAGCTAACCACCCACACTATATATATATATATTACACATACTGTATGTACCAGTGGTGGCTGGTGGTTTTTATTTTGGGGGGGCAGCAAACAACCCCCCCGCCCACTCGCTGTCTGCCAGTCGGTCCGGCACTTACCCCATCTAGGCAGCGGACATCAGGCAGCGGCTCCAGTGTCCTTTCCTCCATCACAGCGGCCATGCATCTCCTCCCCTCCTTCTAGGTGTCCAATAGGATCGCCTGTCCTTTCAGCCTATCGGAAAACAGGGTCTCAGACCCTCTTCCTGATTGGCCGGGAGGAGGGTCAATGTTTCAATAGCGAATATTCATTCACTATTGTAACACACCTGGATGGGCTCATGGTGCAATACTCTACGCCCCGAGCCCACCCTATTTTGAAGCCTATTAGAGCCTTTGGCTCTAATCAGTGCTTCAAAAAACAACCCCCCCATTGGAGTTCATGCATCCGGCGTCCTGCAAGGAGCCAGACGCATGGATGGGGAGGGGGGGGCCCGTTAAGCTTTGGGGTGCACACCTAAAACACCTATGCATGCTGTATAATATATATATATATATATATATATATATATAAATACATACACACACATACATTGCGTCTTTGAAGTGCTTTACCGGGGATATGGCTGAAGATATCACAAACAAAAATCATTTGTTTTTAGCGCCAAAAATCCGACATGTTAGGGCATTTTCACACTGGGGGCGGTAGCGGTAAATCCCGGCTAGTTTCAGCGGGGATTTACCGCTGTTATAGCAGCGCTACAGCGGCAGGAGCAGTTCGCTTTTAACCCCCCAAAAGGGGTTAAAAGTGGAGGCGCGCCACGCTTCCAAGACGGTGTGCAGCTGCTTCAGATGCGCTGCGCCATTCTTTTCAATGAGCAGGGCCGGTAGAGGAGCGATATATTACCGCTCACCACACTGCTCTAAAGATGCGGCTTGCAGGACTTTTTGTAAAGTCCCAGAAGTGCACCGCCCCAGTGTGCAAGCGCTCCGGCTTTTACAATGGGGTGGGATTTTTGAGGCGCCGTTTTTAACCAAATAGCGCCTGTAAAGTGCCTCAGTGTGAATGGGAGTCTTAGTTCTTTTTTTGGCATAAAAAATTGCATTTAGAGAATTGAAATTAGTCCACTACCGTATGGAAAGTTGAACAATTGAGCACATCAAACGCTTTTTTGAACGATTTTCTAACCGTGTATGGCCAGCGTCACACTGTACTACTCTGGAGAGGTGATCGGGATTTTTTTTGCTTATAGCAGTGAATATCGCTGTTATAAAACAACCATTTTTACAGAATGGAATGGATTCATTCAGTGTGTATTGCTGTGAAGAATAAGCAATCTTTGCATTATGAATTTCACAACCAGGACTGATTCCACTTTGTAGCCTTTTATGTCCAAGTAATGTACATAAGAGTTTTGCAACCTTTGCAATGGTGAAATGGATGCAGAGGATTGGGGGTGGCACTCGCACTCCTTGCTGGAGAGGAAATGAATCTAAACTGGGACGGGGACACACCTCTCACTCTGCATCACCAAAACCTCAATTATTTCTCCTCTCAGTCCTTAATCACATTCGGCTCCGAGAGAACCTGCCGGGTACCAGGCTGAGCCCAAGGTGCGGTGAATGGGTTAAGCTCTTAAGCCAACCAAGTGTGGCTCCTGGTAACATGATCTCTTCAGACCCATCTGGCTGCACAAACCAAAAAAATTACAGCAGCAGCTCGCATCTGGCAAGCCCCACCGCTCAGCCCTGGAGCTCAGGGATCTATCTTGGTACATAGGTGTATTCTGGGAACCATCAGACCTGGGACAGAGAAGAAGCTCTTCTGTACAGCATGATCCCTCCTGATGCTCCATCCAACAGGACAAGATTGAAGAACATCTGGATAGTCACCTTGCAGAGGTCATCATTATCATGCACAAGGAAAGGATGCAGATGAGTTCTTGAGCAATGAGCATGTCCAAGCCTCTTTGTTGTGTTCTTCACCCTCAGAAAGGTAACCCATGTGGTCCTGCATGAGTTTCTCCTAAATGTAGATATTTGTTTTCCCCTTTTACATGCATTTTCTGGAGACCTGGTTTTTGCAGACATGCTATACAGATCTCTACCACCAATCCCAAAGGTGTAGGAGACAACGGGAAAGAAGGGACCTGCCAGCCAGCGTGGTCTGCCGCCCCCTCACCAGCCCCGGGATGGAGTATTTGTTCAAAATAAGGAGAGTCCTGAAAACTTGCATCACTTTGTCTTTGCTGTTTGCCATGCTGGTGACCATTCATAAACTGAAACTGGTGGAGGAAGGGGCAAAGGGCAGCCTGGCATTTCACTCCAGGATCATGAATGAGTGGCTACAGCCAGATAATGGCTCCTCTAAGAGGAACAGAGATGGGATGGGTAGTCCTAGAACTCCTGCACCCGTGGACTTACCACCACCAAGGTGGGACGTTAACGAAAGCAAATGCCCTGAAAATACAGCTTTAAGGAGGCAACCGTGGTTCAAGCACGTGAACCCAAGATTCCACCAGTTCATCCTCCATAGGCATTGCAGATACTTCCGTATTGAATACGTATTGAAACGCGCCACCCTATTGGCTCCACGTTCTTTGACGTCACTTCCGGGATGCCGCACTTCCGCTATTCACACTTCTGGCGCCTTGTGCGTTCCAACACGAGCTGCATACCATTTACAGAGTCTACAGACGACACTGGCCAGCCGATCGGTGACTCCACGAACAGCTCCAGTGACACCCCAGCACAGGCACCCAGCATGGACGTGATATAGCCTTCTCAGCTAAACGGACGTTATGTTTTCTCTTGCTCCGTCCTTTGTGAGTAGCTATCCTCATTATTGTGCAAATAAACTGTGGTTTTTGATTTACTGCGCTTAGGTCTGGCGCGCTTGTTTCCATTTCTATTGTAGATACTTCCCACTGCTGCTCAACAACCCCGAAAAATGCCAAGGAGATATCCATCTACTCATAGTGGTTAAGTCCATCATTGAGCAACATGACCGACGGAAAGCCGTGAGAAGGACCTGGGGCAAGGAGAAGGAGGTTGATGGGAAGAAAATTAGGACTCTCTTCCTCTTAGGGACCACATCTACAGGGAAAGACCACTGGAACCTCCAGAGACTTATTGAGCAGGAGGACCAAGTTTACGGAGATATCCTTCAATGGGATTTCATGGACACCTTCTTCAACTTGACTCTTAAAGAAGTCACCTTTCCCAAAGTGGTTCCACATCTACTGCCCCAACGTGGAGTTTATTTTCAAAGGCGATGACGATATTTTTGTGAACACCGAAAACGTTTTGGATTTCTTGGCCTTCAAGAAGGACGGCCCTTTGTTGCCTAGCTTGTTCGTAGGGGATATTATTTCTCGAGCCGTTCCCATTAGGAACAAACAAAGCAAATACTTTATCCCCAAAGAGCTGTACGACAAACCCTACCCAGTGTATGCCGGTGGTGGGGGCTTCCTAATGGCTTCTCCTTTAGCCAGAAGACTCTTTGAAGCCTCTGAGGGCATACAGTTGTTCCCCATTGACGGTGTTTTTGGGACTCTGCCTAAAGTCTGTAGGAGTGGAGCCCAAGTTACACCCGGGGTTTAGGACATTTGGAATTAGTAAGAAAAAATCTAGCGCCATGAATAAGGACCCTTGTTTCTACAAGAGCTTGTTGGTGGTCCACAAGCTGAGTGCACAGGATCTTCTCAAAATGTGGGAGGTTGTCCACCATGAAAAAATCAACTGTGGTAAAAAGGTTCATATTTAACTCTCAATCCAAAAATACGGTGCAGGTAAAATCCGAAGAGACTTTGTATTTTCTATATTCTTTTAACATTCTTCTAAATTAAGAGTAAAAATCATGTGTTTTACTTTATTGTGTTCCTGATGAATCTTGATTTTTTTTTTTTTTGGCTTTTGTTCTTTATTTTTTATTATTTTTATTATTATTATAATTATTCAGGATTTATATAATATACAAATATTATTATTATTTTTTATTTTTTTTACACTAATT
>BLSH010044347.1:32881-50184 GCA_018402905.1 Glandirana rugosa
AAAAAAAAAACGTTTTAACAACGAGAAGAAAACAAATATCGTCGCTAGTCTTTACTGCGTCACTACTAGTTTATGGGGGTTTTCTTTCGAGATAAACACCCTTTTTTTCCTGCGTTTAAAGCAAACCCATGTTGCAACGTGCTGGCGCGGTAACAGTCAATTTCGCTGCGTCACGGCTTAGTGTTTTTCCCGAGACCAGGATTTCATACTTTAGGAAGGCCCCGACTTCACCAATTTCACCAACAGTGTTCAACTGTTGGTGAAATTATGTGTAATTCGTCTGTACCGGGTGACATAGTCCTTTGGGTGTGACTCTTTACGGTAGTTTCTCAGTGTGGGTTTCCTGATACAGTGGGCCATGTCTGCTTAATGTGTATTAAAGTGGTTGTCAACTTGTGACAACCACTTTAACCACTTCAGCCCCGGAAGGATTTCATACTTTAGGACCAGAGCCCTTTTTGTGATTCGGCACTGCGTCGCTTTAACTGACAATGGCGCGGTCGTGCAACGTTGTACCCAAACGAAATTTGCGTCCTTTTTTTCCCACAAATAGAGCTTTCTTTTGGGGGTATTTGATCATCACTGCGTCATTTCTGATCGCTGCTATAAACAAAAGAAGAGCAACAATTTTGCAAAAAAAAAACAAATTTCTTACTTTTTGCTAAAATACAAATCCAAAAAACAAATATAAAAAAAGATTTTTTTTTTCCAACGGTTTTGGCCGATTTATATTCTTCCTCATATTTGTGATTAAAAAAATCGCAATCGGCGTTTGTTGATTGGTTTGCGGAAAAGTTGCCGTGTTTACGGATGATGAGAATTCATTTCTGGGGTTTTTATTTTTTTTTTATTTTTTACTAGCAATGGTAGCGGATCTGCGATTTTTAGTGGTACTGCGATATTGAGCGGACATGTCGGACCATTTTGACACTATTTTGGGACCATTGGCATTTATACAGCGATCAGTGCTATAAAAATGCATTGGTTACTGTGTAAATGCCATTGGCAGTGAAGGGGTTAACTTGGGGGCGCTCTAAGGGTTAACTGTGTTCCCTGGGCGTGTTCTAACTGTGTCAGTGTTTGACTGGCAGGGGGAGGGGAGTGATCACGGCTTCCTTATAGAGGAAGGCTGTGATCACAGCCCTTCCCCCTCTCACAGAACGGAGATCCGTGTTTACATGCACGGATCTCCCTTCTTTCACTACGGGGGGGGGGGGGGGTGGGCTGGCATCACATGACGGTGGTTTGCACTATAGAGCCACCTTGTCGCCGTCAACCTGCAGTTGGCGGTCAGCAAGTGGTTAACCTACAGCTAAGCCTATAATAAGGCTTACCTGTAGGTGCCCTGCATATTTCCCAAACCTGCACGGTTCAGGAGATATGCAGTGTTGTAGCTGTGCCGACGTCATGTCCACTGCGACCGTGCCGTGACTGGCGGCTCCTGTGCGCATGCGCGGGAGTGACGTCACGCCACTCCGGCCAGTCACAGAGCCAGAGTCCCAGCCCTGGAAGGAAGAGGGGCTGAAGATGGTTGCCGCCAGCACAGGGGACGTCGCAGGCTTTGTTTGCAGGTAAGTGGCACATAATGGGCTACAATGCGATGCATAGTAGCCCATTATGTTTCTACTTTACAGGGGGACATAGAGGAAGTAAATCCCATCTGGGTTTACTTCCTCTTTAAATGGCCACTTTGAAAGCCTGTGTTACAGAGTGACAACATACTAATCAGCGGGTATTATTTCAATTAAGAATGCAGATTTAAAATATTATGTATTAAAATGAATTGAAAATATTATTATATATTAGTTGGTAAAGCTTATGTGAGATTTGAATGATGGGTTACATATTCTTTTATACTGTAAGACAGGAAATAATGTACCTTGAAAAAGTATTCATACCCCTTGAGATTTTCCACATTTTGTCATGTTACAACCAAAAACGTAAATGTATTTTATTGGGATTTTATGTGATAGACCGTCACAAAGTGGTGCATAATTGTGAAGTGGAAGGAAATGATAAATGGTTTTCAAAAAAAATGTGTGAAAGTGTGGCGTGCATTTGTATTAGACATGTGCAATTTGTTCATTAATGTAAACTCGTTTAACAAATTTTTCCGAAATGCGAAAATTTGACAATTCGAAAATACAAAAATTCGAAGATTTGGAAATTCAAAAATCTGAAAATAAATATGAAAATCCAAAATGATAACCAACTTATACTAACTATGAAATTATAGGTATTGGAATTTCCTTTCAATTTGGCTGTTAGTGAACGTAACGAATGCAAATGATCCGAAGCTACGAATTATATGAAATAACGAATGCCGCATCTAAACGAATGGAACATAACAAATTAATAATAATAAAAAACTTTTTATTATTATTTATTATTATTAATTTGTTAAGTTACATTTGTTTAGATGCGGTATTCGTTATTTCATATAATTCGTAACTTTGGATCAATTTGTATTTGTTACGTTCACTAACAGCCAAATTGAAAGGAAATTCCAATACCTATAATTTATTAGTTGGTTATTGTTAGTTAGTTATTTCGGATTTTCCAATTTTCAGATTTTTGTTCTTATTTTCAGATTTTTCGAATTTCCAAATGTCCGAATTTTCAAATTTCCGAATTTTTCTTATTTTTGGAGTTTTGAATTTCTGGACTTCCGAATTTCCGAATTGTCGGATTTTTGAATTTCCGAATTTTCGCATTTTCAATTTTTTACGAACTTACAAATTTAGTCAGAATAACGAATTTTGATCATAACAAATGACCCGAAAAGTGGAAAAAAAAACACTGAATAAAACGAAAATGAACAAATTCTTCGGCAGTGCACGTCTAACGTTTGTATTCAGCCCAGGCCTGTACTGGCCATCGGGACTACCGGGAGTTTCCCGGTGGGCCGATGGCTCAGTGGGCCGGTTTGGGTGATCCTGGGTCCCAGGCACATTTATTCCGGGACAATACAGTGTCCCGGAGTTGTCCCCTGTGTGAATTGATGCCCTCCAAAAAGACCACCATTGTCAGTTGTTCTGGCCGGGCAGGCCGGCCGAGACCCACTTTGCCTTGTAGTTCCACAGCCGGCGCTGGCACACTACCTGAACTGGTTGCTAGCTGCCTGCCGCTTGGCGTCTAGCAACCAGTGACATCACCAGAGTGAGGCCCCAACATCCAGAGCAGAGGAGGATTTAACTTCCTCCTCCGCGCATGCCTAGTATGTAGCTCCACCCACCTCCTCTGAACTGCGGCCGAAGCTAGTGGAGCGGGACACTAGGCTCTGCCACACCAAGAATCTTTGCACCGGCCCTGTCCCCAGGCACATGGATCACGACAGGATGCTGTGTGAGCGGCCAGAGCTGTCAGTGTCAGTTCATTGTATCAGAGCTCTTCTGCCCTTCGTGCCAGTCACTGCAACCAGTTACGGTAAGGTTTACTTCTATATTCTTCACCACCTGACACCATCACCATAGAGGGGTCCTCTGACACTAATCTGGGTGACAAGTGGCCACTGAATCTGGTTGCAGGCTGCGGGTGGCAAGTGGCATGCTACATCTAATGGCAGGCAACAGTGGCAAGTGAGAAGCTGCATCTGGCTCACTGCATCCTGTGGCAGGCAACGGTGACAAGTGCCACGCTGCATCTGGCCCACTGCATCTGGTGGCAGGCAACGGTGACAAGTGCCACGCTGCATCTGGCCCACTGCATCTAGTGGCAGGCAATGATGACAAGTGCCACACTGCATCTGGCCCACTGCATCTGGTGGCAGGCAACGGTGACAAGTTCCACACTGCATCTGGTCCACTGCATCAGATGGCAGGCAACGGTGACAAGTTCCACACTGCATCTGGTCCACTGCATCTGGTGGCAGGCAACAGTGACAAGTGCCACGCTGCATCTGGCCCACTGCATCTGGTGGCAGGCAATGATGACAAGTGCCACGCTGCATCTGGCCCACTGCATCTGGTGACAAACAATGATGACAAGTGCCCCACTGCATCTGATGGCAGGCAAGGGTGACAAGTGACAAACTGCATCTGACCCACTGCATCTGGTGGCAAGTGATACGCTCAAGGTTCCCACTAATTCTGCATTACGGTGAGTTGAACTATTTCATATTATATATATCTTACAATGTAGTAACCGAAACAATGTGATTTGATCATCCTGACACCATATCAAACATGGTGTCGGGATGATTTACAAGCCAACACCAACCATTCGTCTGACCAATCACCCCCGCCACCTAAATCCCCGTGAACCCCGAGACTACATTCCCCCCCTCATCTTTTTTTAGGAAGGGGGGTGTCCCTGAAAATGTGACCACCCTAGTGATAGCCTGTCAAAGTAATGGCTGCGTGGCTTGATCTTGGAGGAAGAACGTGCCAGGGAGTCAGGACTTAGAACCCACATGACTGGCTCGGGCTGCAACTTTACTTGACCCCAGCCCCCAGGACATGAGTATCACCCCCCCAGAACTGGAGGAGGCCATGCAAAGATCTCCTGAGCTGGCACTGGCAGGTGTCATCACTAAGGTGAGAGACCCTGACACCCCCAGGGCCAGTTGACCCCACATCCCATCTATCTACCCCCCCCCATTTACCATGTCCCAGTGCCCACCCAGTAGCTCAAAAGCAGGACTCACAGGTCAGCGGGAGACAGGATCCACAGATCTGCGGCCAGCTCCCAGCAGGTCCCACTGGCTGTGGGTCCTGGTGGGAGCTGGCCGCGGACCTGTGGGTACTGCTGGCCATGGCCTGTTGGGCCTGCTGGCCACTAGCCTAGGGTGACCAGGCGTCCCTGGTTTCTAGGGACAGTCCCCAAACTGAGGATACTGTCCCTGGACCAAGTTCGTCCCCACTTTGCAGGGCCGATCCTGGGCGGGTGCACCGCGAGCAATTGCGTATAGTTTATATACTGTTTTTGTGCGTGTTTGCAAAGTTAAAGTGGGCTGGTCTGGATGAAGTCCAGGGCCGAATTTTTGTCCCAGTACAGCCCTGATTCAGCCCCCCTTTACTCTGATACAAAATGTGGAAAATTTCCAGGGGCATGAATACTTTTTCAAGGCACTGTAGGATTGGATGTAGCTTGGCAACCTCATTTCTGTGCAGGCTCTTGCAATATCCATTGTGCCCAGTTGGAATTTTTTAAGTCTCGCAGACCGAGATTACAATATATTGGAGCCTATGGAGCTCTCTCCTCCAATCGCACCTATAGACTGGGCTTTGTCTGCAGTTGACCCTCTTATCAGTCTCTATGGGAGCAGAGGGGACAATTCAAGATACAAGATGAGCGTGACACCAACGAGTAAAGGGGATTAATACTTGATAAGATACATTATATTATTTTGTTACTTATTTTTATTATTAATAATAATAATAATAATAATACATATTTTTTAATATATTACATAATAATGAGATAGGATATTATTATTCCTACATACTAGTGATCTGGAATTTTATAGATAGGCAACTCTTATCCTCATATTGATTTGTGGTTCTAAATCAATAATGACTACGGCAGTAGGGAACAGACACAAAAGTTACACTCAGCATCTTTCCAAATAAGGCCTCATACACACGGACGTTTTTTGACGCCGGCGTTTTCTGGCGTTTTTTGCAGCTCTCCATGTTAGTCAATGGCCCCATAAACACGTCAGCGCTTCTGAGCTGTAGGTGGTGTCGGCGTTAGTGAGCAGAAAGTAGAACCCATGGCCATCGCGTTCTGAGGCTGTAACGTTTTGACGCCGACGCCACAATATGCCAACAAACGCCAACTAACGCCAACAAACGCCACCTAATATTGTACCGGCGTTTTCCAGCGTTTTTTGACCCCGACGTTTTTAGGTTGAAAAATAGCAGAGGGATGATTTTTTAAAAAAAACGCCTATTGACGCCGACGCTCACTAACGCTCAAAAACGCCAATGCATAACGCCGAAAAACGTCGACTTTTTTTCCTTGAGGTCTCGACGTTTTGTTTATTTTTTTAGATACGCCCGTGTGTATGAGGCCTAACTGTTCTGCTTTATTATAACGCAATTGAAGGTTTTTATACACATGATTACGTAGGTATCACATTAATATTACAATGGTCCTCTTATGGTAACAAGGGGCGTAACATAGGCAGGCTAATTCTAATCAGGACTCGAAAGAATGCAAACGTAATGAACACATTATTAGTGCCGTGTGCAATACATACAAAATAAAATACAATTATTTACAGAACCTACAAATTTCCATTACACTAGCACTTTATTACTAGCTGCACAATTGATTATTTTATTGCCCTGCCCCTGAAATTACATTGGGCTTCATACGTTTATTACAAACAATGACTGACTGTAATAAATGACTCCGTTTTTATATATATATACGGTGATGTTGGCTCCCTGAAAGTCCCAATTTTCAAAGCAGCGACTTTTCTTTTTTGTTTTGGATGACATCAGACAGATCTAATTTACAGCGGGGTTCCACCCATTTAAAAGTCAGCAGTTACAAAAAAGGTAGCTGCTGACTTTTAATAAATGGCTGCTCATCTGTCCCATGGTCCAGCGATGTGGCCGCCCGAAGCATCGCTCCCCTCCCCCTCCCGCGGTCCCGGCATAGCAAGTGCGGGCGCGAGTACTACGCATGCGCGCGCTGTGAATGGCCGGGCAATCTTCTGGGACCTGTGACTGGTCCCAAAAGTTTGCCAGGGGGAGAGGTGAACTTCCTTCCGGTTCCGCGGCACCAGGAGAGGAAGTGGGAGCTGGGATCCTGTGAGAAGCAGGTATTTGCCCCCCCCCCGAAAAAAATTATATGCCAATTGTGGCATGTCAGGGGGTCACCTACACTTAAAGCGGAGATTTCTCCCTCCAGATCAGTAAAGATTGACTGAGCTTGTATAGAAAGTCCAGGAACGAATGGGTATGATCTCCATGTTTAGGTCACACAGAGCCTTACATACACTATATTGCCAAAAGTATTGGGACGCCTGCCTTTACACGCACATGAACTTTAATGGCATCCCAGTCTTAGTCTGTAGGGTTCAGTATAGAGTTGGGCCACCCTTTGCAGTTATTACAGCTTCAACTTTTCTGGGAAGGCTGTCCACAAGGTTTAGGAGTGTCTATGGGAATGTTTGACCATTCTTCCAGAAGCGCATTTGTGAGGTCAGGCACTGATGTTGGACGAGAAGGCCTGGATCGCAGTCTCCGCTCTAATTCATTGCAAAGGTGTTCTATGGGGTTGAGGTCAGGACAGTCAAGTTCCTCCACCCCAAACTCACTCATCCATGTCTTTATGGACCTTGCTTTGTGCACTGGTGCGCAGTCATGTTGGAACAGGAAGGGGCCATCCCCAAACTTTCCACAAATTTAGGAGCATGAAATTGTCCAAAAACCGGCTCCTTAACATGGTTGCACACCCTCCATATCTCCAGTGACGTGACTGGCCTCAGGTGATACAGAGATGAAACAAATCCTCCTATATACGGTGGATATAAAAAGTCTACACACCCCTGGTAAAATGTCAGGTTTCTGTGATGTAAAAAAATGAGACAAAAGATAAATCATTTCAGAAATGTTTCCACCTTTAATGTGACCTATAAACTGAACAACTGAAATATTTTAGGTGGAGTGGAAGTAAAAAAAAAAAATAATAATACGTGTGCACACCCTTAACCACCTCAGCCCCGGAAGGATTTACCCCCCATTCTGACCTGAGCACTTTTTGTGATTCGGCACTGCGTCGCTTTAACTGACAATTGCGCGGTCGTGCGGCGTTGTACTCAAACGAAATTGATGTCCTTTTTTTCCCACAATTAGAGCTTTTTTTGGGGGGTATTTGATCACCTCTGCGGTTTTTATTTTTTGCGCTATAAACAAAAAAGCGACAATTTTGAAAAAAAACTTTTTTTTACTTTTTGCTATAATACATATCCAAAAAATATATAAAAAACTAATTTATTCATCCATTTTGGCCGATAAATATACTTCTACATAATTGTGTTAGAAAATAAAAAAAGAATTGCAAAAATCGTTGATTGGTTTGAGCAAAAGTTGCCACGTTTACAAACCATGACAATTAATTGATGGCGTTTTTACAATTTTGTTTTTTTACTGGTAATGGCGGCGACCTGCGATTTTTATCGGGACTGCGACATTGCAGCGGACAGATCGGATACTTTTTTTAGAACCATTGACATTTAAAAATAGCCACTAATTACTGTATAAATGTCACTGGCAGGGAAGTGGTAAACCTGCAGGGGGCACTCTAGGGGTTAAATGTGTTCCCTAGGCGTGTTCTAACTGTGTGGGGGCTGGGCTGGCAGGGGGATAAGAGATCTAACTGATCCCAGTGACTGGGGCCACACTCAGAGTGCGGCGGGCATGAGAGCGCGGCGTCAGCGGAACGCGCCCGCCCACTTCAGCACTCAGCCTTTTTGGGTATGAGTCTATCAGCATGGCACATCTTAACTTGGCATTATTTGCCCACTCTTCTTTGCAAAAGCATCTCCCGTGCTCATCCCTCTTCAGATCACCCCACAGATTTCCAATGGGATTCAGGTCTGGGCTCTGGCTGGGCCATTTCAAAACTTTAAAGTGATTGTAAAGTCTCATTTAAAAAAAAAAAAATAATAATAACAAACATGTTATACTTGCCTCCTCTGTGCAGTTGGTTTTGCACAGAGCAGTCCTCCTCTACCCAGGTCCCTCTTCGCTGCTTCTGGCCCCTCTCTCTAGTGAGTGCCCCCACAGCAAGCAGCTTGCTATGGGGGCACCCGAGCCGAGTCACAGCTCCATGTGTCCATTCAGACATGGAGCCCCAACCCAACCAGTTTCCCCTGATTGGCAAATTGGCTTTGATTGACAACCGCAGGAGCCAATGTTGCCACTGCTGTGTCTCAGCCAATGAGGAGGAGAGTCCTGAACGGCTTAGACACTCATGGACATTGCTGGAGAGAGATAGGGCTCAGGTAAGTATTAGGGGGTGCTGGAGAAAGGTGGCGGCTGGTGTGTTTTTTTTCTTTGGGGGGTTCAGCAAACAACCACCGGTTGCACCACCCTCTCCAACTGAAAATAGGAAAAATGGGGTCCTAAGATTCTCTATGGACTATATTAGTCGGGAATGCTGTGTTGCCTCCCCAATTAAACGAAATTTGCAAGAAGGAGGGCCCATAGGGATTTGCCGCAACACAGAATTCCCCCAAATAAACAAAGTATACAAAAAAGTGTCAAAAAAGAATTGGTAATTTATTAGATCAGGGTTAAAACCGTCACATGACGAGTAATGTGGTTGCCATATACAAACATAATAGTATACATATAAAAAAAATGAACCAAATGAAAACACAGGTAACAGTGTGGAAGCAAGCAAACCCTCAATTGGAGCAAATGGTCCTGGTGGTGAAGGTGCAACTTCCTCTCCTACATGTTTCGAAGTTGTTTTAAGTTATGTAACAAACTTCTTCCTCAGGGAGAAAAGTCACTGTATAGCTTTGGTTCTCTTAAATTTAAAGAGAGCATACATCAGCTAAAGTTGAGCTGGGAGCCAAGGGTGTCCCCAAATTTTTGGCTAGAAAAATATCAATGTTTTGTATGACCAACAACCCCCAATGAGTGATGGGGGAGGGGAGTGTGAAAACAAAGGTAAAGAGTGGCCGACCCGGTTATATCCCTCCAGCGCTTCCACAGGTGTCCCCCACAAGAATCACTGTGGGGAGCAAATCCGAACCCAAATGGGAAGATGGACGGACCACTGTGTAGTAAGATAGTAGGCTAGTGCCAGGCAGTTTTGAAATAGATATAGCTGGAGAGATCTTAGCATTGAGAGATGAACAACACCTCAGCAGCCAACAGTTCAGATGTAGTAACCCTCTCCAACTGACGCTCCAGTCACCTGGACCCCCAGGGGGTCCTGCGGCCGGTTGCACTTACCCCATCAACAGTTGGGGACGGGCAGCGCACTTACAGGAGGCAGGCGGCGGGCATCTCCTCCTTTGCATCATGGCGGCTTTGACCGTACGTCTCCTCCCTCCTCCTCGGTGTCAAATAGGATCGGGTAATGGGTGTCAGGACTCGCTTCTTAAATGGTGGGGAGGAGGATCAGTGTGAAAATGGCGAATATTCATTCGCTATTGCCACACAACTGGGTGGGCTCGGAGCACAGTGCTCTGCTCCCCGAGCCCATCCATTTTGAAGCCGATTAGAGCCTCCCAAAACACTCCGACCCCATTGGAATCCATGCGTCCAGCTCCCAGCATGTAGATCAGGGGGCCGGATACATGGATGGGGGGGGCGGTGCCCATGTGCCCCCAATGGACGGGCTGCCACTGCTGGGGAGGCTGCTGTGCATAGAATGCACCTTCTGCCTTTGCAACCCCTTTAATCTTCCTCTGGTGAAGCCATTCCTTTGTTGATTTGGATGTATGCTTTGGATTGCCATGCTGAAAGATGAAGTTCCTCTTCATGTTCAGCTTTCTAGCAGAAGCCTGAAGGTTTTGTGCCAACATTGACTGGTATTTGAAACTGTTCATAATTCCCTCTACCTTGACTGAGGCCCCTGTCCCAGCTGGAGAAAAACAGCCCCAAAACATGATGCTGCCACCACCATGCTTCACGGTGGGTATGGTGTCCTTTTGGTGATGTGCAGTGTTGTTTTTGCGCCAAACATATGTTTTGGAATTATGGCCAAAAAGTTCAACATTTTCCCACATGCTTTTGGGAGAAATCAGGTGTGTTTTTGCAAAATTTAGCTGGGCTTGGATGTTTTTCTTCGTAAGAAAAGGCTTCCGTCTTGCCACTCTACCCCATAGCCCAGACATATGAAGAATAGGGGAGATTGTTGTCACCACACAGCCAGTACTTGCCAGATACAGTATTCCTGCAGCTCCTTTAATGTTGCTGTAGGCCTCTTGGCAGCCTCCCTGACCAGTTTTCTTCTCGTCTTTTCATCAATTTTGAAGGGACGTCAAGTTCTTGGCAATGTCACTGCTATGCCATATTTTCTCCACTTGATGATGACAGTCTTCACTGTGTTCCATGGTATATCTAATGCCTTGGACATTCTTTTGTACCCTTCTCCTCACGGATACCTTTATACAATGAGATCCCTCTGATGCTTTGGAAGCTCTCTGAGGACCATGGCTTATGCTGTAAGATGTAACTAAGAAAATGTCAGGAAAGACCTACTAGAACAGCTGAACTTTATTTGGGGTTAATCAGAGGCACTTTAATGATGGCCAGTGTGTGTACTGACTCCTACTTAACAGGAATTTGAATGTGGTTTCTTAGTTTTGAACACAGCTACATCCACAGGTGCACACTTATGCAACCGCATTATTTTAGTTTATTTTTACTCCCCCGCCCCCTAAAAGATTTCAGTTTGTTTCTCAACTGAGTTGTACAGTTTATAGCTCACATTAAAGGTGGAACAAGTTCTGAAATTATATATCTTTGTCTCATTTTTTACATCACAGAAACCTGACATTGTGGGGTGTGTAGACTTTTCATATCCACTGTAAGTTGTGCCTGTTTCTCTGCAGACACCTTTTCTCTACATCCATTCAAAGGGCAGAATTTCTCAGCTCCAGTGGTGGCCCGTAATGCAGGGCACAGGGGCACTGACTCCCTAATCTACATGCGGGGCACCAGACGCATGGATTCCAATGAGGGTTTTTATTTTTTGAAGCACATGATTAGAGCCTGGTGCTTCAATAGGCTTCAAAAAAGGATGGGCTCAGGGCGCAGAGTATTGCGCCCCAAGCTCACCCAGTTGTATGACCACAGCAAATTAATATTCACTATTGTCTTCCTGATTCTCCTCCCGGTCAATCAGGAAACAGGTCCTGAGATGTTACTAGATTGACCGAGAGGAGAAGCGATCCTATTGGCCGCCGAGGAGGAGGGAGGATACGCAGGGGAAGTCGCTGTGAAGCACCAGGAGGAGGAGATGCCATCCGCCGTCTGGAAGAAGCGCTGCCTGTGACCTAGATAGGGTAAGTGCGAAGCTGGTGACCGATCAACTGGGGGGGGGGGTTGGGGTGCCTGTGACCCAACCGACCAATAGTGGGGGAGGAGGTTTGCCTCTTCATGTGATGATTGCTGTAAAGGCTTCCTGGACCTTTAATAATTTCACTGCCAGAGCTGTTTTTGCATGTTTTGAACACGTGTTTAAAAACCATTTTAGGCCTGAAGACTACATAGAAACTCCCCAAACGTGATATATTTTCTGAAAGCAGACACCCTGGAGAATAAAATAGCGGTAGTACCATTTTTTTTATCTCACACAATATTAGTTCAATGGTTTACAAAACAAGAAATTTCAGTAAAAAAAAAATACACAAAAGTTAATGTTGGGGCGCACAGACGCAATACATTACAAAATGTTTTTGTAAAATATAAAAGATGAGGTTGTGCCGAGTAAATAGACACCCAACATGTCAGGGCTTAAAAATGGGTGTGCCTGAGAAATGGTGCCAAACTTCAGTATTCAGGAGTTTCCATAGATGACACTTTAAAAGCCCCTACAGGTCATCAGTTTAGAGATAACTGTGAACAATGGGCTGAGAATTATTCCTCTCACCCCGGCATGCGCGCCAATGTGTAA
This sequence comes from Glandirana rugosa, assembly GCA_018402905.1. Taxonomy (NCBI): domain Eukaryota; kingdom Metazoa; phylum Chordata; class Amphibia; order Anura; family Ranidae; genus Glandirana; species Glandirana rugosa. Next base: position 45,473 of record BLSH010044347.1, read on the forward strand.
CATGTGTAGTGCAGTTGGCACAACATTTTTTGTTGGGGGGGGGGGGGTTAAATGCATGGGTGCAACTTTAATTTCTTTACACTTTAAAAGTTTTTTCTCCTTACGTTCACTGACAGACGCAGCTCTTCATTGACTTTGTGGGGTTTTATGTTCGTCCCACTAGGAGTTAACTAGGCAGGGAAAAGAATCAGCTGGCCCCTCCCCTGGGGGCCGTCCTCTCTTCCTACATTAAACCCCCTCACAGTGTAGCTCTCCAGTTTCAATGCCTAGTTCGCAAGGAGTTGACCTGGCTTCCCTGCTAGGGGAACTGCGGTCCTATTGTGACCATTTTTTACTTTTTGCCTTTATTTTTTTTACTGCAATCAAGATGATCTGCTATCAAGAAGCCGGTCTGGGCATAGAGAGTCCTGGAACTCTGTACTTTCCCCGACCTGGCCAACATGATGCGAAGCCAGTCCCGCTATGGGGGACCCGCCGCATCTTGCCCGTTCCGTGCCGGCGGCCCGTGACAGAACTCCCCTGTTGGTCCCCTTTACCGATGCGATTCGGCAGGGCGACTTTGGGCCTGCAGCATACCGCACATCAGGGGCGGAAAGTCTGCTTTTGAGTGGCTACCGTGGCGTCGGACTAGTAAGTGAGCGCCCTGCCTTCCCCTTTTTAAGGGCATGAAGGGGGCCCGACGACCGGCACTCAACCCTGTGTTTTCACAATTGTCCCGGGGTAGCCACTGGTGGGAACTGCTCTCCATCTTGCCCCCTGCCACACCCCCCTCCCAGCACTGCCGCGATCGTTCCGGCCTTCTCGTCCGGATCGCCATGCGGCGATCGGCCGCCATTTTGCCGTAGCCGCGGACATTTTCAGGCTATGGGGCTTTCCCTCTAGCGCTCGGAGCGGCCATTTTCGGTACTGCACTTTTCCTAAAGGTGTGTTCGGCCTCTAGTGTTTCACGGCGGCCATTTTGACTGCATGCTCTGTGAATCTACACGTGGCTGCAGCTTCTCCCTTCTCAGGAACAGCGGTGATACGGGCAGCTCTTCTGACGATCTGCACAAGGCGGAACAGCAAGTATAGCTCCCTCCCGGTGCTGGTGGTGGTGGGGTGCTGTCCTCTGATACTGTGGGTGTGTGGCTGTGTGGGGGCGCCCCTTCCATCCCTGTGTTTTTTTTCTGGGACAACTATGGCTGATCTCCCTGCTGCACCTGCTGAGGTGGCACAGATCAAGGGGCTTTTCTGAACCTGCTGCGGGCAGTGTGTTTTTTCCCCGTGAGCTCGCCGCTATGCGGGTCCCCAGGAAGCGTTCCCCTCCCCCTCTTTATCATCAGGGGAGAATTCTGAGCCGGATGTGGCCTCAGGTGGTGTCAGTATTCTAACTGAGGGGGACCAGGGGCCAGCAGCTGCCACAAAAGGCAATTGTCGCTGGCATTCGCACGGAGTTGCAGCTGGAGCTGCGTATGTGTGCGGATCTTTTGGGCCCCCAAGAATGAATTTTCTTTTGACCATCTCCTATTGTGAGTGGCAGCGCCTGCAGCGTTCCTCCTCACTGACAACACGCTTTGCGGTTCGCTGTCCCTTTGAGGAGAGCTTCCAAACAAATGGGGTTTACCCGTGGTGGATCCACCGATTGCACGCCTTACCAAGGCGACTACTATTCCTATGGAAGGTACCCCTTCCCTCTAGGATTCCGCTGAAAAAAAAAAGAAAAAAGACAGGCACTTTTGAAGTCCCTATTCTTGAACGCGGGCTCTGCTGTGCGACAGGCTCTGGCTTCGGCCATGATGGCATAGCATCTAGCTGTATGCATGGAAGAACTCGTAAGGACCTATTAGGCGGTCGCCTGATGGAGGCGCCGCAGAAGGCTGAGTTTACTCCAAGGGTTGTTAATACCTCTGTGAATGGATATTCTGACCTTGTTGTCCAGAATATCGATCTAGGCCGTCAGACTTCTGCGAATTCCTTGGGCCTACAGCCACACCACCCTGAATATGCCCAATCTCGTCTGATCTCGAGCAGGGTCGGGCCTGGTTAGTACAGCGTTCCTGGTACAGGGACCACGCTTCCAAAAGAGTTTTGGCTGACCTCCCTTTTCAGGGTTGGACGTCTATCTGGTCTTGATGAAATCATCAAGGTTTTCGCGGGGGGGTAAGGGCCCTTTTCCTTCCAGAGCCCCGCAGGCGAGAGTTTCGCCATGGACAGGAGCCCTGTACTTCGGGTCAGAAGCTTTTCGCGCCCAGGGCGCGGCAGAAAAAGGGACCCGTTCCAGTAGGTCGCTGCAGGGACCGGTAGACGGCAGTGGCAGCGCAAACAGAAGACGGAGGACAAGTCTTCCTCAGCCTGATGGGTGACCCCCACTCGAGTGTCGGGTGGGGGGACGTCTTCTGGGGTTCGCAGAAGGTGGCTGGCTCACTTTTCCGACCGCTGGGTCTGGGTGCTGGTGTCCACCGGGTACAGGATAGAGTTCATCTCTCTACCTTAGACAGGTTCTCCCCATCATATTTAAGTCTTCCGCAGGAGCGCAGGGAAGTACTTTTCCGGGGTGGTACACGCCCTCTCAGACCAAGGGGTGATTGTACCAGTTCCCCCAGGGGAGAGGTTTCGAGGTTTTACTCGAATTTTTTCGTGGTACCCAAAAAGGGGGAGGGATTTCGGCCCATTCTGGACCTGAAGTCTGTTTGGTCGGTGGTGGCCGCCCTTCACCTGTGGGGGGAACTTTTCCGGCGTCGTTGGACACCAGGGATGAGTTTCCTCCATGTACCCATCCATCCATCTGCGACACAGCTTTTCCTGTGGTTCGTGGTTGGGGATCGCCATTTTCAATTTGTAGCTCTCCCCTTCGGCCTGACCTCTGCACCCCGGGTCTTCACAAGGTTTGCTAGCCCGGTGTTGGCGTGGCTGCGTCAGAGTGGCATTGCCATAGTGGCATACCTGGACCATCTGCTCAGGCGAGCGGACTCTGCCTCGGATCTGGAGGAGAATGTGTGCATCACGATGGCATCCCTGCTGGACTTCGGTTGGTTACTAAACCTGAAGAAGTCGTAAGTGCCTCCTTCCATCCGTCTGGAGTATCTGGGTCTCATCCTGGACACAGAACAGACGAAGGTGTTCCTCCCTCCGGGAAAAACTGCTGTGTTTACAGTCGGCTGTGCGCACCCTTCTGTCGCACCGTCGGTCTTCCTTACGGTTCTGTATGAGGGTGCTGGGGCTCATGGTCTCGTCGTTCGAGGCGATACCTTTTTTCTCAGAGTCACACGCGTTTTTCTCCAACGCGCAATCCTGGCTCAGTGGAACAAGTCCCACTGAACCAGGATTGCGCGTTGGAGAAAATTAGAGAGTTCGGCTGTGGTGACGTCAGCCCGCTCCGTGCACTAAAGAGGGAGGGGGGCGCAGATGTCAGCAGGAGGAGAGGAGGAAAAAGAAGAGGCGAGATTGCCGCTGACGTCAGTGCGCTGAAGATGACATCTGGAGGGAGGAGGGGAGGAAAGAGAATAGCCGCAATCCCCGGCTCACGTGGGCAGAAGAGGAAGCAGCAGCAGACATCAGCCGGTAGGAGAGAAGAGGACCTCCGGCGGGGCAGCGATGGGTGTAAACCTGTTTGTTTTAAATATAGCAGCAAACTGAGACACTAGCCAACATTTAAAAAGTGTTTTTAAGGAGATTTACTAGGTCTTATTTTCGGGGTAGGGCTTATATTGCAGCCCGCCCTGATAATCGAGATAGGGCTTATTTTCGGGGTAGGGCTTACTTTCGGGGAAACACAGAAGATGTTTTTTCTTAGGTTTAGATACTTTTTTTAGGGGTGTATTGTTTAAAGAATTTACAGCAGTTCATTCATAATGTAAATGGGGAAAATACAGCATTTTGGCCACTAGAGGGCTCAGACGATCATAAGAAATCAGTGTACTCCTCAGCTCCATCTAGTGGCCATAATGCAATATTTTACCCATTCACACATTCCAATTGCAGAAAATATTGCCTGAGAACATTCTATTTTTCCCCATTTGCACACAATAAATTAACAGACAGTTTCAATATATAAAGATTAACTCCTGATGCTTTTTGTGAGCATTGGTAAATTTTTTTTTAGGAGGGATTAAGCATCGGGAGTTACTTTTTATATATTATTTTGGTTTGATTGATAAAACACCTTGGGTGGAGCATCATATGGGGGAGATGTTTCACAAGCCTTAGTCTATTAAATACTTAAATATATATTTTTAACAGAGTAGAGGGCTGCTTATGTGAGGGAGGTGCACTATATATCATAGCACTGCCGGGGACTCTTATGTTCCATCATATTTGGTGACAGTGCCATACCCACCGTAATTTCATTTTTATTTACTTTTCACACATCTATGAGGAATATTGAATGGGGAAGGTGTTTTTAGTTTTGGTTCAGCATTTACTTCTATATTTAACCAGTTAACAACCGCCCTATAGACAATTGACGTCTACAGAGCGGTTGCTTAATTCTGGGAGGACGTCTATTGAGGTCCTCCCAGAATCGCGGTTCCCGCGCGCCCCCTGGGGCACGCACACGGGAACATCCGTGACCGTCGGGTCTGGTGGACCCGACTGATCATGGATCGTGGTGAATGGCCGCTGTGAGCGGCCTTTCACCACGTGATCGCTCCGTCAAATGACGGCGTGATCACATGTAAACAAGCCGGCGGAAGCGCCAGCTTTTCTCTCCTCTCCGCACCGATTGGTGCAGTGTG
>BLSH010044347.1:91982-103522 GCA_018402905.1 Glandirana rugosa
GCTATGGGATTGGATGAGTGATGAGCCAGACATGATAATTGTCGTCTCGATCACTGATTGTCTCATTGGATAATTGAGAAGGAGGTGATTAGGGTAGGGAGGAGGTAGGGGAGGAAGAATGTGGGGGTAGGTTACTCTGTTAGTCACTAGCTCTGCTGTTAATAGTACAGACCGAGTAGTGAGTAGGTTAGGGTATCGTAAGAATGATAACTCGTTTTTTCTCAGAGAGTGTTTCCCTAATGGGGGGATGTGTGGAAGCGGATCCCGATGGGGTGTGCACAGGGGGTAATTATCGTAAGTTGTGTGGTGTCAGGATATTTGAGATGGTGGTTGGGTGGTGGTAGGTGTGTTTTGGAGTAGCAAGGGTGCCACATATCCTCTTAATGAATATAAAGTTGTAGACAGGTGAACTAGGATTGTCAGTTCCATACATTTAAGCAAGTGTGTGGGGGTATGACAGGATCCTTAACAGATTATCCCATTGAATTGGGAATCTGCAAAGGGTCTCTCACCTCCTGATCGAAACTTAAGTAGAACGGTAACATAAAACAGTCAACAGTAACTTATTTTAACCTTAAAGGTAAAGAGCATGTGAGAACAAATACATGAACAATCGTATTGTTATATGGATCATCTTATGATCGGTGAGAGAATCTCGCCCAAGCTTCTGTTCTTGTGTAATTTGTTTGGCCGAATGATTTCTTGTGATTGTATTTTATAAAGTAATGTAATTTTCATATGATAGTTTAGGTTTTGGGTGACTGGGGCGAGGCTCTCTCCACCAGGAACAATTAAGGATAAGACGAGTGAGAATGGGAGAGGGAAGAGAAAAAAAAAAAAAAAGGGGGGGAGGGGGGATCTTCCCCTTTATTTCTCCCTTCTTCCTCTCCCTGCCTCTCCTCTCCCATCCTCCCTGCATCATAGGAGGGATCTTAATTCTTTATAAATCTCCGTTCACTTTCTGTTGTTAAACGTGATTAGTTTGACCAAAGAGGGGTAATAATAGTCTTGTGGATAGAAATGTCTTTGATCTGTGTTTAGATAGAGATCAATAATTTTCCACTGTGAAGTGTTGTAAGGAGGGCAGCGTTGGTATGCTGGGGTCATCTTGGAGGAAGGTAGCATTTCTGACCCTCCAAACATCACAACAAAAAAAAAGGGGGGGTCCCATAATGTCTGTTATGGTCTTCTCATCCTATCACTCTTACTAGATCTTGGTGGTTGGCTGTTGGTTCCAGGCAGGGAAGAGTCAATCGATGTTAGAGTTTGTTCTTGGCTGTTGCATCAGTTATCCTGTATTTTAGTGGGAGGTGTTATGGTGTTGGTATTGTAGATTGAGGTATGGAGAGTTCGGTAAGTATTGGTTCTATTCAGTGTGTCCTGATGGGGAAATTGAGAAGAGAGTCGATTCAGTATCTGGAGTGTGCCGGAATTGTGACCTTCAGTGGCTTTTTGTTTTTTATTTCCTTTAAAGTAGTTTGCTTTCAGAGGGGTGTTGCCCGGAGAGAGACTTTGTGGAGTTGAGTGGAGCGGTAGGCGGAATTCTTGATACCATTCCGGGAGCTCGATGGTCTCGCATTGTATGGCCTCACAAAAGTAGGGGATGTCTTCTGGTGTGCGTAGGAGAACCTGTTTCCCTTCGATCACAATTTGGACAGCGAATGGGAATTTCCATTTGTAAGGAATTTTTTTGTCCTTTAAAATTTCTAGTAGCGGTTTTACCGCTTTTCTGTTTTTTAGGGTTATAGGTGATAGATCTTGGTAAAGTTGTATTGTCGATCCATTGAAGAGGATCTCATCATTTTGTCTAGCTTTGGCCAAGATCTCCTCCTTGAGGGGAAAACTATTGAGGCAGCAGACTATGTCCCTAGGAGGTGCTGAATCAGGACCTCTAGGTCTTAAAGCTCTGTGGGCCCTCTCAAAGTTGATAGTGGAGTCTATGGGTCTTTCTAAGATGTTGTTGAAGATGGAAGTGAGGACTGATTTTATTTCTTCGGAGTTTATGGTTTCGGGAATTCCTCTAATTCTAATATTGTTTCTTCTACCTCTGTTGTCGAGGTCTTCCATTTGTCTGTTGATATTTATGAGGTGTGTTGAGTGGGAGGTGGTGACAGACTCCAGTCTTTTAATTGCTCTGTCTCTGTGTTTTCCTGCTTTCTCGTTTGTTGCTATTTGTTCAGTCAGGACCATTATGTCTGCTTTCAGGTCTGTTATCGCGGTGGTGAAGAATTTTTTGATGTCTGCCGCTATTTCTGTCATCTCCCCTATTGTAAGGGGTTGGTCTTGATTGGTGTTTGTTCTGTTTGTTCTGTCTGAGATTGCAGAGGCATCATCATCGAAGTCCTCATCGTCTGTGAAGTCTTGTGTGGGATTTTTCATGTTTGAGAGTTCTTTCCCCTTCTGTGAGTGACTTTTAAAGATGTCAGCAATGTCCTGGCCGGATGTACCCGCTAATGAGCGTTGGGATCTAGTTTGTGATCCTGGGTGGGTTAAAGATTTTTGGGGTTTCCCCATCTTGCTTGGTGATCCTAGTTGCTAGTGACGGATATGTGGTTTCCCTTTGTCACTTATTATTGTGACATTCTAGCGTTTTGTCTGTATGGTATAAAGAAGTGAGCCAGCAGTTGTATGTTGGAGCGAAGTGACTGTAAAAAGGTAGTCAGCTGGTATCTCTGTATGTTTCTTGTTGTACCAGCGAGGGTTTAAACTCCTCTGGTTTTTCTATTGAGTTGTTTCAGTACTGAAACAGGATGGTACAGCTTGTAGTCAGTTTCTTCTCAGAGAGGTGCTGCAGTCAGTGTTATTATGTGCTTGAACTCAGTCTTTGTGCCGCAATTTCAGGCCCAGTCAGCTTATGTGCTGATGATTGAGAATGTGGGATCAGTGTCTTGGGTTTTGATTAAACTCAGATCCTGTAGGTTCGGGGCTGGTTGTTTGGTGATGGTGGGTTAAGGGGGAGTTTGATGGCAGGAGAGTATTCCGGTAATGTAAAACGCTGATGGTGGATGGTAGGCCGCGACCGGATCTCAGTCTGCCATATGAGCTCTCGGGGTTGCCCTGGGTGATTCCCGGGTGTCCCTACTGGTTTAGGAGGTTTTGAGGGAGTATATATCAGTTTTTGGAGTGTGGGGTTATGATTGTTATAAGCTTACCCCGCCGTAGATCTCGCGGCCTAGTCTCCAGTGAAGCCGCGGCCTCAATTTCGGGTCAGCGGTTCCGCGATCTCCGCGTCCGGTGTCCGATTCTCCCGATTTTGGTATCGGGTTGAAGGGCTTGATGTGGGGAGGATGATGGTTGATATGTTTCCTCTTTTCCCCTTGTGTGTCGGCAGGATGGCTCTAGTTTCTTTGGTGCTCTGTCAGAGCTCTTCCTTAGCACGTCCGTCGCCGTGAGCCGCTAGCCACGCCCTCCCCTCAACTTTTTAATTAATATCAATTTAAATTGGGGATGGATCCCAGGTGGTAGCAGCAACATGCCCTATTCCTATAACATCCTCCTTTAAATATTTAGGGATCCAGATCACACGCAATATCCGGGATTTCTGCCAGGGCAATATATACCCTCTCATACAGAGGTTTAGGGACAAAGTTAAAACTTGGCACTCTCTGCGTATATCTGTAGCAGGCAGAGTGAATCTTATTAAAATGGTCCTGATGCCGCAGTTACTGTACTTCCTTCACAATACCCCAGTGGTGATACCGCTGAAAATATTTAGAATTGTAAATACAATTTTTAGGGCATTGATATGGAGGGGAGGTACCCCAAGAATTAAATTGGAGTACCTGCAGAGACCCAGGGATAGTGGGGGGCTGGCTCTTCCTGACCCATGGCTATACTATCTGGCGGCTCAGCTGCAACACTTGGTGGGGGCAGTGGGGGAGGGAGAGGGGACGTCATCTGCCCAGATGGTGATGAACCACACGGTTCATAGGAATTCAATTATGGAGGCTCTGGAGGCACAAGCTTTTAGCCTACCGCACAAGCGATACCCCACTTACAACCTGATACAGAAAGTGTGGAATAAACTTAAATACTTACAGGGGGCGACTGGCTTTACTAATTACAGCCCAATATGGGACAACAATTCATATTTAGAATTGGCTAAGCTGCAGTCAGGTCCTAGGTGGAAGAAATATGGAGTGACCCACCTTAAACATATTTTCCACAATGGAGTTCTCTTACCGTTTTCTGATTTACAAGCCAGATTTCAGATACCCTCGAGCATGGGCTTTAGCTATATACAGTTGAGGCATGCGGTGCAGGCCCAGACGGGCTCCTCAGAGTGGATCCTCTCTCCTGCCCCGCTTTTTGACCTTGTCGGAGAGGCCGCCTCATCCAAAGGCTTTATTTCTCAGAGCTACTCCATACTGTTACAGTCTAGTATGGGGAGGCATCCTCTGGCAACGTTGGAGCGCTGGGAACGAGACGTGGGCCCCATGGATGGGGAACAGTGGGAAGAGGCCTTTCAGGTGGTAAAAGTATGCTCCTTGAGCACGTCCCAACGGCTATCACAGCTGTACATCCTTTTGAGGGTATATTACACCCCCAGCAGGCTGTTCAAGATGGGGGTGAGATCAGAGGCATCGTGTACTAGGTGCAAACGAGATCATGGTGACCTGATCCACCTTCTATGGAGATGCCCGAAACTCCACCAATACTGGAACAGCGTAGTACAACAGATCAATACAATCTATCCAGTGAGTCTCCCGCTGGAACCGAGAGCATGCCTGCTGGGGGTTTTGGAGGAGTATGGCTGGGATGTGGGTACAAACGAAGCCATTAATAGATTACTGTTCCAGGCACGTAAGCTGATTATGATTCACTGGACAGACGAAGACCCACCTACAGTGAAAGAATGGGTAGCCAGAGTGGGGGATCAGCTCCGCCTGGAAAAGTTGGTGTACCAGCACAGAGGGAATCCTCACAAATTTGAAAAGCTTTGGGCTCCTTGGTTGGATGTACCGGGACTTGCTCCGGTGGATCTGGTCATGGACCGCCTGCTGTATGGGTGATGGAGAGCCCTGTCCCACACAAGTGGTAGTAACCTAGATGGGAAGCATGAAGATGTGTGAGATAATACTTCTCAGATAGTTTGATAGAGAATGTGGCTGATAGAGAAACGTATAATTGATGTTGCTAGAAATAACTATGCTGGATATGTGCTGACAATGTGTATTGATGTACAAGTATATATGTGCTTGGTGTTACAATAAAGCTTTTGTTGGATTAAAAAAAAATATCAATTTAAATTAATAGGAATTTATTGTTGGCCATTAGTGTCACCTTTATTGCAAGAAAAGCAAACATTCAGTCTGCAGTCTCTAACCATCTCCTGTATCACATCCTCAGTCTAACCATCTCCTGTATCACCTTAGTATATAACCCCCTGCTAGACAATAGCATATCAGTTCGTAACAAGCCGTACAAACTCAACAGAGGGGTGGGTGCTGCGTCTGTCAGTGAACTCAGAGGAAAGGATTTTACGGTAAGTTATAATAAAATCACTTTTACTCTTACGTTCACTGACAGATGCAGCCCTTTATTAGACAAGTGGGGATGTCCCAAAGCTTTGTCAATTAAGAGGGGCGGGTAAACTATAACAACTGTACCCAACAAAAAAAGCCCTCTCGGGCGGCGCCACTCGCGCCTACACTGCCGCTTGCAAAACTTTGAGGCCAAAAGCAGCATCCGCAGATGCTGAAACATCCACTTTGTAAAACTTAGTAAACGTGTGCACTGAGGCCCAAGTAGCCGCTTTGCACACCTGAGACACTGAGGCCTGGTGTCTTAATGCCCAGGTGGAATGAGCCGTGACTGGGAAAGGGGGAACCTTGCCCCGAACCTCATATGCATGAGTCATGGTCTTCCTGATCCAATGAGAAATGGTAGCCGACGAGGCCGCCATGCCTTTGCGCGAACCTTCAGCACAAATACAGAATGAGACTTCCGAAAGGAAGCTGTAGAAAACAAATACACCCGCAAAGCCCTCACCACATCCAAAGAATGTAGTTCAAATTCCTTGGGATGCGACGGGTGCGGGCACAATAAGGGAAGAACAATATCCTCATTCAAATGAAAAGAAGAAAACACCTTCGGAAGGAAAGAAGGGGAAAGTCGCAAAACCGCCTTGTCCTTATGAAGGACCAAGTAAAGTGACTTGCAGGATAACGCTGCCAACTCAGACACCCGCCTAGCGGATGTAACAGCCACCAAGAAAGCCACTTTCTGCGACAATAATTGCAAGGGAATGTCCCTAATCTTCCCATATGGTGGCTTCTGAAGAACAGAGAGCACCAGATTCAAATCCCACGGCGCCAAAGGCGACCGTATCCGAGGAGCCACATGACGTACACCCTGTACAAAAGTATGGATCAACGAGTGTGACGCCAAGGGTCGCTGAAAAAGAACCGTCAGAGCCGAAATCTGACCCTTAAGCGTACTTAAACGCCAGGTTCTGGTCGAGTCCCTGCTGCAAAAAAAGTCAGCACTCTGGACACCGCAGAAGAGCGGGGATTCCAACCACCCGCCTCACACCAGGCAATATAGGCCTTCCAGGCCCTATAATAAAATTTTACGTGAAGTACACTTGCGTGCTTCAATCATAGTAGGGATCACGGAGTCAGAGACACCCCTATCCCTCAACACCTGGGACTCAATAGCCAAGCCGTCAAAGCCAGCGAGGGTAAAGTAGGGTGCAAGATGGGTCCCTGAGACAGTAGGTCTTCGCAAAGTGGAAGACGCCACGGGACATCTGCCACCATCCGTACCACATTGACCTACCAAGGACGCCGAGGCCAATCCGGAGCTACCAGGATTGTCGGAATTCCTCTGCTTCTATCCTGCGCAGAACCCTTGGCAGAAGCTTCAGAGGAGGAAAGACGTACAGTAGCCGATACCGACCCCAGGGTGCCACCAGTGTGCGTCCATGGCGACCGCCAACGGATCTCTTGATCTGCAAAGAAAGGTCTGTACCTTGTTATTGAATCTGGAGGCCATGAGGTCCACCCACTTGAGGCAAATCTGGCAGAACACTTCTGGATGTGGGGACCATTCCCCCTGATCCAGAGTCCGGAGGCTGAGAAAGTCCGCCTGCCAGTTTTCCACACCTGGAATGTAGATTGCGGAGAGTGCTGGCACGTGAAGCTCTGCCCATTGCAGGATCAGAGCCGCCTCCGCGGCTGCTGCCGAGCTTCTTGTTCCGCCCTGATGGTTCACATATGCCACAGCCGTGGCATTGTACGACTGAACCCGGACAGGAAGGGCTCGCAGCCTCGCCGACCAACGGGACAAAGTCTGATCGCTCTCAATTCCAGTACATTTATCGGAAGGCAAGCTTCCTGAGCTGACCAACGACCCTGGGCAGAGAACTGACTCAGGACCCCTCCCCAGCCCGATAGACTGGCATCCGTCGTTACTATCGACCAATTGAGGGGGAGAGAACATTTTCCCATTTTTAGGGCTGGAGCCCGAATCCACCAAATCAAGGACCCTCGGGACTGATGATCCAGCCTGATCAGTCTGTCTAGGGATAGGGGGGAGTTGTGCCATTGCGACAAAATCGCCTTCTGCAGGAGCCGAGTGTGACTATGGGCGTAAGGTATCGCTTTGAAAGAAGACACCATGAGCCCCAACACTCGCATACAGAACCATAAGGAGGACCACTGGCGTGATAACCGGATTCGCACTACTGCCTGTAGTGTCAGGAGCTTGTTCGGCGGTAAAAACACCCTTGCCTGCACAGTGTCCAGAATCAGACGCAGGTATTCCAGACGGCAGGATGGAGTCATTGCTGACTTCTGCAGGTTGATCAGCCAACCAAATTCTTTTAGCGTGGACACCGTGATTATCACGTTCTCCTCCAGAGCTGCAGCTGACTCTGCACTTAGGAGTAAATCGTCGAGGTATGCTACCACCGCGATACCACTCTGTCTCAACAGCGCCAGCATCGGGGCCACCACCTTGGTGAGCAATCGGGGAGCCGAAGCCAGACCGAAGGGAAGTGCCACAAACTGGTAATGCAGATTCCCCACTGCGAAAGGCAGGAAATGCTGGTGCCTGTGACAAACTGGAACGTGGAGATGTGCGTTCTTGATATCCAGGGACGCCATGAATTCCCCTTGGTGCAGTGTGGCCACGACCGAGCGGATGGACTCCATCCTGAATCTTTTTGTCTTTACAAAGCAGTTTAGTGCCTTCAGGTCCAGAACTGGCCTGACAACGCCCTTTTTGGGTACCACAAAGAGGTTTGAGTAAAACCCGTGAAATCTTTCCACCGTGGGTACCGGTATAATCACCCCCTGTTCGGCAAGCGCCCAAACTGCACCTAGAAGCGCCTCCCGACGCCCCTGAGGGAGTCTTAAATTCGAAGGGAAGAACCTTTCTGGGGGTAGAGAGATGAATTCTATCCTGTACCCTGAGGACAGTACCTCCAACACCCACCGATTGGTGATGTGGGCAGTCCACCTGTCTGTGAACCCCAGTAACCGGCCCACCACCCGTGAATCGGGCGGGGGCAACCCATCATGCGGAGGCTGACTTATCCTTCGTATTTTTCAGACTTACGTTGCCAGGGCCTTTTACTGGGCCCAGCGAAAGCTTTACCGGACTTTTTTGGCTCTGGAAGAAAAGTACTCTTCCCTCCTGTGAAATCCTTAATGATTTCATCCAACTTTGGGCCAAACAGACGCCCTCTCTGAAAGGGGAGATCCGTAAGAGCTTTCTTCGATGCCTGGTCGTCTGACCAAGAGCGGAGCCATAGCACCCGCCTGATAACAATTGCAAAAACAGACATTTTTGACAGTATGGGAAGTAGGTTCAATGCAGTATCGCATAGGTAGCGGAGACCCTCTTCCAAGTGTTGTGCCCATTGCACCTCAGCCTGTGCGCACTCACAAGTCAAACCGGAGTGTAATGTGGCAGCGCACTCGACAAGAGATTGTGCCGCCATAGCAGCTGCCAGTGCTGGCCACGTGGCTGACCCAGCCAACAAGAACAGTGCCTTAGACACTGACTCCGGGCGGTGATCGGCCACCACTTTAAAGGACGGAGACCCCTCCAAAGGAATGGTCGTTGCCTTATTCAGTCGGGCCACCGGTGGGTCCACTGCTGGGGAAGCCCACCTTTTAGTGAAACTATCCTCAAAGGGATAACGAACAGCAAAGCGTTTGGGCAAGGTAAAGGAATTTTGCGGCCGCAGCCATTCCTTCAACACTGCCTGCTCAAAAACCTTATCATAAGGGTAGGCCCTGGGGGACCTGGGGGGCTTAAGCGACCCACAAATATATGCGGCATCATGAGACTCCCCTGCTTGGTCAAGCCGCATGGACTCACGAATATCAGTGACCAGAGCAGACACTATCGCTTTGTCGCGTGATAATGAAGCCCCCTGATCATCCTCACCGTTTGAGGGTATCAGTTCATCAGAGAACAGAGTGCTCAAAAACGGTCAGTGCGGGGTGCGGTACTGCGGGGGGGGGGGGGGAAGGGGGAGGGTAGACAGGAGGTGATGACTTATCCTTTAAACCATAGTGTGTCCCCACTAGTAAGCCCCCACCGGTCGGCTACCTCAGACGCTGCCCAGGTGCCCACTCTCCACGCCCCTAGAACGGAAGAGGGGTTCACTCACCGATCCGACGGGTACAGCGGGTAGCCACCAGTGGCAGACTTTCCTCCCCATGGAGAGGGATGCTGCTGGCCAGGCCACTGGACAGGCACAAAGCCAGTCACGGGGCACAAGTGGGTTTTAGCCACTGGCAACCCACACGGAACGGGCACTATGCAGCGTGTCCCCGCCAAGGCTAAAGGTAGCTCGCACAGACGTTGGCTGGACTGGGGAAAGTTTTTGGATTCTAGATATCCTCTATACCACCAGCCGGCTTCTTGATAGCAGTCTTCATCAGAAAAATCTCAGAAGACCGCAGATCCCATAGGGAACCAGGTCTAACTCTTTGCACTAGGCAATAAAAACGGATATGCTATTAACTAGCAGGCGGTTATATACTAAGGTGAGGACGGCCCCTGGGAGGGGCCTACCTATGCTTTTGTTTTATTTTGCCTAGTCTACTCCTAGTGATATGAGCATAAACCCCACTTGTCTAATGAAGGGATATGTCTGTCAGTGAACGTAAGAGTAATGGCCGCGGCTAGGGCAAAATGGCGGCGGATCGCCGCATGGCGACTCTAAGGCGCGGGGTGGGGGTGTAGGACGGGAGCGAGGACCCCCAGGGGGAACCTGAGCCCTAGAAGAAACCCTCCACCGGCCTAGACTGCTAAAATTCGCACAGCCCCCCTCCTTCGTGCCCCTAGAGGGGGACAGAGGGGGTCACTCACCAGTCCGACGGGCGTAGCAGGTAGCCACCCGGTTGCAGACCTTCCTCCCAGCTGTCGGAGAGGGATGCTGCAGGCCAAGGGCCCCTGAACGGAAGCAGAGTCCGGTCACTGGGCGCAAGTGGGGATCACCCACTGACCACCCGCATGGAGCGGGTACGATGCGGCGGACCCCGCCAGGGCTAAGGGTAGTTCGCATCGGTCGGCCGCGCTGGGGAAAGTGCAGGATTCGGGATATCCTCTATGCCCCAGCCGGCTACTTGATAGCAGTCTTCTATTAGGTAGCTTGAAAGCCCAAAGAAGAAACGATCTGTGGAACCGCAGGTCCCAGCAGGGAACCAGGTCTAACTCCTTGCACTAGGCATAAAAAAAAACGATATGCTATGCAGAGCAGGGGGGTTATATGCTGAGTGAGGATGGTACCCATTGTCAAATTGGAGTTATTCCACTTATCCCAGATTTTCCCATATTTTTGTATGTTTCCCCTGTTTTCATACATTTTCTCATATGTTATAATCTGGTTAACAGCGTTTATCCATTGACTAACTATTGGGGGTATTGGCTGGATCCATCTTTCCACTATTTGCTTCCTTGCAAGAAATAACACTTTTTTTTACTAATGTCTTGATATGCCTGGGCCATCTTTTTCCTTCCACCAACCCCAATAAGCACACTTCTATCGTATCTGCTATAGGACACTTAATGATTTTTTTTACAGTCTACTAATGACCTGGTACCAGTATCCCTTTATTTTACCACAAGACCACATCAGGTGAAGGAAATCTGCTCCCTCCAGCCCGCATCATGCACATTTTGGTGCTAATATTTGCCTCATTCCATATAACTGATCAGGAATTGCAAAGAATTGTGGGAAAAATTGTATTTTATTAAGAACTTACCGTACAATCCTTTTCTCTGAGTTCATTGACAGACGCAGCCTCTATTCATGACACGTGGGTTATGTACCTTTTACTAGGAGTAAACTAGGCAGAACGAAAGTTCAGAAAGCAAAGCTGGCCCCTCCCAGGGGCCGTCCTTACTCAGCACATAACCCCTCAACCCTGCATAGCATATCAGTTCGTAACAAGCCCTACAAACACAACACCGAGGGGTGAGTGCTGTGTCTGTCAATGAACTCAGAGAAAAGGTTTTTATGGTAAGTTCTTAATAAAATCCCATTTTCTCTTACGTTCATTGACAGACGCAGCCTCTAT
>BLSH010044347.1:134086-148543 GCA_018402905.1 Glandirana rugosa
CCACGTCCTTCATCACGGGAGGTCCATGTCCTATCTCAAGTCGTGAGATGGGGTCTGTCCAAGAAGGGTAGTGATGGGAAGAACCTGTCTGGGGTAGAGTGCTGAACTCTATCCTGTACCTGGAGGGCACTACTTCCTGCACCCACCGGTCGGAAATGCGGGCAGTCCACCTGTCTGCGAACCCCAGAAGTCAGCCCCCCACCTGAGAAACGGGTAGGGGCAACCCATCATGCGGAGGAGGACTGATCCTCCGCCTTTTCGCTCTTGCTCTGCCAGGGTCGTTTACCAGACCCCGAGGCAGACTTGCCGGGCAGTCAGCCCTTGCCCGCTGCACCGGGCTCACGAAAAAACCTTTTCTGACCCGAAGAAGAAGGACCCTACTTATGGCGGAACACCCACCGCCTGGGCTCCGGGTGAAAAGTGCTCTTCCCTCCAGTGAAATCCTTAATGATTTCATCCAACTGCGCCCCAAAGAGCCGACCGCCCTGGAAGGGGAGATCCGTGAGGCCCTTCTTAGACGCGTGGTCACCTGACCAACAGCGTAACCACAGCACCTGTCTGATGACTGCGAAAACAGACATCTTAGACAGCATGGGAAGCAGGTCCAAAGCTGCGTCACACAGGTACCGAAGACCCTGTATCAGATGGTCTGCTCGCTGTGACTCCTCAAGCGAGCTCCCACAGCTCAACTCATTGGGCAACTCAGTCGCACACTCGGTAAGGGATTGCACTGCCATGGCAGACGCTAGAGCTGGTCTTATGGCCGACCCCGCCAACAAGAACAGTGCCTCGGACACCGCCTCCGTCCGCCTATCGGCCGGATCCTTAAAAGAAGGAGACCCCTCCAAGGGGATGGTCGTTGCCTTATTCAGACGAGCCACGAGAGGGTCCACTGCGGGGGATGCCCACTTCTTCACAAAACTATCTTCAAAGGGATAGCGTACAGTGAAACGCTTGGGCAAGGAAAAGGAATTCTGCGGACGCTGCCATTCCTTATAGACCAGCTGGTCAAAGAATTGATCATAGGGGTAAGCCCTAGGGGACCTAGGTGGCTTAAAAGACCCACGAACTTATGCAGTCTCCTGCGACTCCCCGGCTTGATCCAGTCACAAAGACGCACGGATATTGTTCTTCCTCGCCATCCGAGGGCTCCAGTTCACCCTCTGAGAGCACCACGGGGGTCCCCGTGACCACTGAGGCCACATCCGGTTCAGACTCCTCCCCCGATGGAGGAGGTGGACGCTTTTTGGGGACCCCCCTTAGCACGGCACGGCACCTCCTGGGGTAAAAACTCCCCCAAAACGGATCTTAGCTGGTCCAGGGGAACCAGAGTCTCCAGCGCAAGTTGCGCTTCCACCGACTCCTCCTTGGAAGGACCCCCAGGTTCAGCCGCCATTGGGCCACCGGACACTGACAGGCAGAAAAGCCCTGACACCCCCACAATGCAGCCCACTGGCCTCCCGCACGGAATGGGTACGATGCCGCAGACCCTGCCAGGGCTGAGGGTAACTCTCATCAGTTGGCCGCGCTGGGGAAAATGCAGGATTAGGGATATCCTCTATGCCCCAGCTGGCTACTTGATAGCAGTCTATTAGGTAGCTTGAAAGCCCAAAGAAGAAACGATCTGTGGAACCGCAGGTCCCAGCAGTGAACCAGGTCTAACTCCTTGCACTAGGCATAATAAAACTGATATGCTATGCAGAGCAGGGGGATATATGCTGAGGACGGCCCCCTGGGAGGGGTCAGCTTGCTTTTTTTCTATTTGCCTAGTCTACTCCTGGTAGGATGAGCATGAACCCCACATTTCTATGAAGGGCTGCGTCTGTCAGTGAACATAAGAGAAAGTGAAGCGCTGTGAATACTTTCTGGATACATTGTACATCAGCTGCACCCATAAGAGTACACCTAAAGATCAGCTGTCCCATCAGATTACACATACAGATCATCTGACCCAAATAGATTACACCTACAGATCAGTCACACCCCCCCCCCCCCCAGAATACACTAGGGGTGCATCAAATGTAAATTTTGGTGCCAGTGATTAAAAAATATTTATATTTTTATATATAATTGTATTATATTCAACTTTTTAATTCATATCAATTTAAATAGGAATTTATGGTTGGCCATTAGTGTCACTTTTATTTGCAATAAAAGTGACACTAATGGCCAACCATAAGAAAAGCTCAAGAAACATTCAGACTGCAGTCTCTAACCATCTCCTGTATCACGTCCTCAGTCTAACCATCTCTTGTATCATGTCCTCCGTCTCTAACCATCTCTTGTATCATGCCCTCCGTCTCTAACCATCTCTTGCATCATGCCCTCCGTCTCTAACCATCTCTTTTATCATGTCCTCCGTCTCTAACCATCTCTTGCATCATGTCCTCCGTCTCTAACCATCTCTTGTATCATGTCCTCCGTCTCTAACCATCTCTTGTATCATGTCCTCCGTCTCCAACCATCTCTTGTATCATGTCCTCCGTCTCTAACCATCTCTTGTATCATGTCCTCCGTCTCTAACCATCTCTTGTATCATGTCCTCCATCTCTAACCATTTCTTGTATCATGTCCTCCGTCTCTAACCATCTCTTGTATCATGTCCTCCGTCTCTAACCATCTCTTGTATCATGTCCTCAGTCTCCAACTATCTCTTAGATGTCTGCAATCTCTTATTTATCTACTTGACAACCGTCCAGAGCCAAATGACGGCTACAGTGCAGTTTGTTAATTCTGGGGGGTGTACAATGACATCCTCCCAGAATCACACCCCCGCAATACTCATCCATCCCCACCCACGGCTCATCCATCCACAGTCATAGCTCAGCCATCCCAATCCATGCTTATCCATCCTCATCCACGGCTCATTCATGCTCATCCATAGCCCATTCATGCTCATCCATTCCCATCCATGGTTCACTTATGCCTCATTCATGCTCATTAATGCCTCATCCATCCCACATCAGTTCTGATCCATGCCACATCCATGCCACTACAGTGCCCATCAGTGCCACTACTGTATGCCCCTAGTACACTTGATGGTGCTCCCTGCATGTCGGGTCTTTGTATGTGGCCAAGATGTGTAAAGGTCTCACACGTGTGGTACCGCCATACTCAGGACGAGTATCAGAATGTATTTTGGGGTGTAATTTATGCTATGTACATGTTATATATTAGAAATATTGTATAAATGGATAACTGTATGTAAAAAATATTTGTTTTCATTTTCTTTCCACATTTTCGAAAAACTTGTGGAAAAAAAATTACATGTTCAAATTGCTCATTATGCCTCCTAGAATATACGGTGGGGTGTTTACTTTCCAAAATTAGGTCATTTGTGGGGAGTTTGCATTGCACTGATGGTGCAGCATGTTGGGCCCGGAATGTATTTTGGGGTGTAATATGTGGTATGCATATGCTGTGTGTGAGAACTAAACTGTTAATATGACAATTTTGTGAAAAAAAAAAAAGAAAAAAAAATCTTAATTTTGCAAAGAATTTTTTTTTTTTCCCTCTCTTCCTGCTTTTCTCTTTTTCCCTTCTTTTCCTTCTTTATTTCGTACCCATTGTCAAATTGGAGTTATTCCACTTATCCCAGATTTTCCCATATTTTTGTAGGTTTCCCGTTTTCATACATTATTTTTTCATATGGTATAATCTGGTTAACAGCGTTTATCCATTGACTAACTATTGGGGGTATTGGCTGGATCCATCTTTCCACTATTTGCTTCCTTGCAAGAAATAACACTTTTTTTTACTAATGTCTTAATATGCCTGGGCCATCTTTTTCCTTCCACCAACCCCAATAAGCACACTTCTAATGTATCGGCTATAGGACACTTAATGATTTTCTCCAGTCTACTAATGACCTGGTACCAGTATCCCTTTATTTTACCACAAGACCACATCAGGTGAAGGAAGTCTGCTCCTTCCAGCCCGCATCATGCACATTTTGGTGCTAATATTTGCCCCATTTTATATAACTTATCTGGGCTTGCAAAGAATTGTGGGAAAATGGGATTTTATTAAGAACTTACCTTAAAATCCTTTTTTCTGAGTTCATCGACAGACGCAGCCTCTATTCATGACACGTGGGTTATGTACCTTTTACTAGGAGTAAAGTAGGCAGAATGAAAGGTCAGAAAGCAAAGCCAGCCCCTCCCAGGGAGCCGTCCATGCTCAGCACATAACCCCTCAACCCTGCATAGCATATCAGTTTGTAACAAGATGTACAAACACAACACCGAGGGGTGGGTGCTGCGTCTGTCAATGAACCGAGAGAAAAGGATTTTACGGTAAGTTCTTACTAAAATCCCATTTTCTCTCACGTTCATTGACGGACGCAGCCTCTATTCATGACACGTGGCAAAGTCCCAAAGCATTGTCAAACAAGAGGGGTGGGCAAACAACAACTGTACCCACAGAAAGATCTCAGGAGGCGCCAGCCGCGCCTACACCGCCACCTGTAAAACTTTGCGGCCAAAAGCAGCATCCGGGGATGCTGACACATCAACTTTGTAAAACTTAACAAAAGTGTGCACCGAGGCCCAAGTAGCCGCCTTGCACACCTGAGACACCGATGCTTGGTGTCTAAACGCCCAGGAAGTGCTAACTGCCCTGGTGGAATCCGTCAGCACAAATAGCGCATCCGACTTCCTGACAGGAGCCGTAGCTGCCAAATACACCCGCAATGCTCTCACCACATCCAAGGAATGCAGAGAAATCTCCTTAGGGTGAGACGGGTGCCGACACAAGGGAGGGAGGACAATGTCCTCATTAATGTGAAAAGAGGAGACTACCTTCGGAAGGAATGAAGGAGATGGGCGCAGCACCGCCTTATCCTTATGTAGGACCAAATAAGGAGACCTACACAACAAAGCTGCCAATTCAGACACCCGCCTAGCGGATGTGATAGCCACCAAGAAGGCAACCTTCTGAGACAGTAATTGTAAGCGAATATCCCTGATCTTCTCATAAGGCGGTTTCTGCAGTACAGAAAGTACCAAGTTCAGATCCCACGGTGCCAAGGGTGACCGTACCTGAGGAGCCACATGACGTACAAATGTACGGATCAAAGAATGCGTCGCCATAGAACGCTGAAAGAGAATCACCAGAGCGGAGATCTGGCCCTTGAGGGTGCTCAAAGCCAACTTTTGCTCCAGGCATTGTTGAAGAAAGGCCAGCACCCAGGCAAATGCAACGGAACAGGGGTTCCAGCCCTCCGACTCGCACTAGGCAATATAGGCCTTCCAGGTGCGATGATAAATCTTGCGCGAAGTACACTTGCGCGCCTTAAGCGTAGTGGGGATCACTGACTCAGAGGCCCCCCCCATCCCTCAACACCTGGGACTCAATAGCCATGCTGTCAAAGCCAGTGATGGTAAAGCAGGGTGCAAGATGGGACCCTGCGACAGTAGATCTTCACGAAGCGGAAGTGGCCAGGGAACATCTGTTACAATCCGCATCACATCGGCGTACCAAGGGCGCTGAGGCCATTCCAGAGCCACCAGGATTGTCGGGATTCCCTCCACTTCTATCCTGCGCAGCAACTGCGGTAGAAGCTTGAGAGGAGGAAAGGCGTACAGAAGCCTGTACCGGGATCACATGGCCACCAGAGCATCCGAGGCTGCCGCCAACGGGTCCCTTGACCTGCTCACGAAGGTCTTCACCTTGTGATTGAATCTGGACGCCAGGAGATCCACATCTGGCGTGCCCCACCTTTCGCAAATCTGGCAAAAGACCTCTGGATGCTGGGACTACTGGGCATACGGTATCGCCTCGAAGGACGAGACAATGTGTCCCAACACCCACATGCAAAAACGTGAGCACCACCGTTGTGACAGGAGGGACCACACTGCTACTTGCAGTGCCAGCAACTTGTCCGGAGGTGGAAATACCTTCGCCTGCACCATGTCCAATGTCAGACCCAGATATTCGATGTGACAGGACGGGGTCAATGTCGACTTCTGTAGGTTGATCAGCCAACCAAAGTCCCTCAGTGAGGTCAGGGTGACAGTAACATTGTCCTCCAGAGCCTGCGCCGACTCCACATGCAGGAGGAAATGGGAGGTAGGCCACCACTACAATGCCCCTCTGCCGCAACAGAGCGAGCACCGGGGCCAGTAACTTGGTGAACACCGGCGGAGTCGAGGCCAGGCCGAAGGGGAGAGCCACAAACTGGTAATGAAGGTCCCCCACAGCAAAGCGCAGGTGCCCAACATAGATGGGAACGTGCAGATATGCGTCCTTGATGTCCAGGAACGCCAGCCAATCCCCTTCTTGCAGGGCGTCCAGGACCGAACGGACTGATTCCATCCTGAATTGGCACATCTTCACAAAGTGATTGAGCGTTTTCAAATCCAGAACCGGCCTGCCCCCCACCCCCCTCCCATTCTGTCGTACCACAAAGAGGGTTGAATAGAAGCCGCGGAGGGACTGGCACAATCACCCCCTGTTCAGACATCGACCGCACAGCCCCTAGCAGAGCTAGCCGACGCTCGGGATGGAGTTCCTGCCCGCCTGACCGGGCGCACGAAAAAATTGTTTCTGCCCTGAGGGCTGAGGCCCGTTTGCGGTGCTGGTCACGCCGCTTGGGTTCGGGAAGAAACGTACTCTTCCCCTCAGTGAAATCCTTAATGATTTCATCCAATTGGGGCCCAAAAAGCCAGCCACCTTGAAAGGGAAGATCCGTGAGACCTTTCTTGGACGCGTGGTCACCCGACCAGCGTCGCAGCCACAGCAGGCGCCTGATAATGATTGTAAAAAAACCCAACATTTTTGACAACATCGGTGCCAAGTCCAGAGCTGCGTCACAAAGGTAATGAAGCCTTTGCACCAGGTGGTATGCTTGCTGCACGGATTCAGGCGAATCTATGACGCCCCGGGCCTCTCTCCACTCTATCGCACACTCCGTGAGCGACTGAGATGCCATGACAGACAGCAAGACCGGACGCATGGCTGCCCCCGCCACCAAAAAGAGTGCCTTAGACACTGCTTCCGTTCACCTATTGGCCGGATCCCTAAAAGAGGGAGACCCCTACAGGGGAATAGTTGTCGCCTTGTTCAGGCGGGCCACTGGCGGCTCCACTGCGGGGGAGACCCATTTCTGTAACAGACTGTCCTCAAATGGATAGCGCACAGAAAAACGTTTTGGCAGGGTAAAGGAATTCAGCGGACGTTTCCATTCCTTATACACATACTGGTCAAAATACTGGGAGGTAGGGGTACACCTTAGGAGCACGAGAGGGCTTCTTGGACCCAAAAGTATAGGCAGACGTCTGTGCCTCTCCAGCCTGATCCAGGCGCAGTGAATTGCGAACGGCCGCGACTAAGGCGCCCACCAGCGCCTTTTCGCGTGCCACTGAGGCCCCCTGGTCCTCTTCCCATTCCGAAGGCTACAGCTCTCCGTCTGAGAGCTCCACGGGGGTCCCTGTGACCCCAAAGCCCCCTTCCGGCTCCAAGTCCTTCTCAGAGGATTGCGGGGGAGGGGGACGCTTTTTAGGGTCCCCACTAAACCGGCCCGATTCCCCTCGGGCGAAAAACCCCTCTAAGATGGAGGTCAATTGATCTAGGGGAACCAGAGGTCCCAGCGCGGCCTGTGCTTCTGCGGACCCCTCCGGAGAAGAAACTGACGGTTCAGCCGCCATTGCGCCACCGCCAGGACACTTGTGAGGCCTACCAGCCATCACCCCCTCAGTGCCACACCCTGCAAGGCCTCAGGACTGACCAGTAGCACTCAACACCACCACCCTGCACCCCAGGGAGAAAGCCAGCAATACTTGCGGAACCCTGTGCCACTGTGTGCCCCAGGAGGCTGCCACTGTCTGCCAATGCCACCAGATGTGCCGCTGCTCGAGCTGCTGATGCTGATAGTCTTGCTGCCGCTGCGCTCCCGGAAGGAATGGCGCCAAAAGCACATGGAAAACTCCCATACAGGGAGACCAACCAAAAATGGCCGCCGACGAACACTAGAGGTCAAACACCTCCAAAATGGCCGCGTCCATAGCAAAATGGCATGCGACGGAGCAGTCCGTGGAGCGATCCGAACGTGTGTAGATAGCGAGCAGCGGCGGGACTGGCAGAGCAGCGGAGCGGGCAGGCGGGCGAGAAAGGACATGACAGGGACCCCCCCACCGGAACGGTACTGCTAGTGGCCCCCCTCCTCCCCCAGGGGGGAGGGGGGTGTCACTAGAGGTCAAACACCTCCAAAATGGCTGCGTCCATAGGAAAATGGGGGCGGCCGTGGCTACGGAAAAAGGTGGTGTCCGCCGGCAAAATGGCAGCGGCCGCATGGCATGCGGCGGAGCGGTCCGAACGCGTGTAGCAGGTGAGCGGTGGCGGGACTGGCAGGTATTCGGGAGGGGAGGGGTGGGGTGGGACATGACAGGGACCAGTGGGCTTATACCCCCCCACCAGAACGGTACTGCTAGTCGCCCCCCTCCTCCTCAGGGGGGAGGGGGGTGTCACTCACCCAACCAGACGGGCATAGCGGGTAGCCACCCGGTGCAGACCTTCCTCCCCCCAAGCAGGGAGGGATGGTGCTGGCCAAGCGACCCCTGGAAACGGCCATAGCCTGGACACTGGGCACGCAAGGTGGGACCTTTAACCCACCGGCCGCCCGCACGGAACGGGCAAGATGCGGCGGGCCCCGCCAGTGCCAAGCGTGGCTCGCTGGGGAAATGGCAGGACCTATGAACATCCGTGTGGTCCCCAGCCAGCTACTTGATTGCAGTCTTCATCAGAAGGCTTGCACAAAAAGAATAAAAGAAAAAGAAAAAGAAAAAAAAACTTTAGGGGAACCGCAGTTCCCAGCAGGGAACCAGGTCTAACTCTTTGCACTAGGCAGAAGAAAACTGATATGCTATGCAGGGCTGAGGGGTTATGAGCCGAGTAAGGACGGCCCCCTTGGGAGGGGGCTGAACTTTCGTTCTGCCTAGTCTACTCCTAGTAAAAGGTACATAACCCCACGTGTCATGAATAGAGGCTGCGTCTGTCAATGAACGTAAGAGAAATCACTTTTTTACGCAAGTAGAAAGCCTGAAGGTGGTGATTGGTTTTGGGGTCCCGTACATGGCTAGACTGCCAGAAAGTCTCACATATGTGGTATCCCCATATTCAGAAGAAGCAGCAGAATGTATTTTGGGGTGCAATTACATATACCTATGGCATGTTCAAGCAACATATCATTTAGTGACAACTTTGTGGAAAAAAAAAAAAATGTCATTTCCTGGAAACTTGTGGCAAAATATAAAATATTCCATGGACTCAAGATGTCTCTCAGCAAATAGCTTGGGGTGTCTACTTTCCAAAATGGGGTCATGGGAGGGGGGGGGGGTTGTGCTATCTGGGCATTTCATGACCTCCAAAACTAAGATAGGTAGTATGAGGTGAAGGCATGTTTGCCCTTAGAAATCCTGAAGGCGGTGATTGGCTTTTGGGGTCCCGTACGCCAATAGGCTCCCAAAAAGTCTCACAGATGGGGTATCCCTGCACTCAGAAGCAGCAGAATGTATCTTGGAGAGTAATTCCACATATACCCATGGCATGTGTGAGCAATATATTTCAGTGACAACTTTGTGTAATTTATTTTTTTTTGTCATTTTTTAATCACTTAGGACAAAAAAATAAAATATTCACTGTGCTCAACGTGCCTCTCAGCAAATTCCTTGGGGTTTCCAAAATGGGGTTATTTGGGGGGGGGGGGGTTGTACTACCCCTCCATTTTAGCACCTCATGAATTGATATAGGCAGTTATAAAATAAAAGCTGCGTAAATTGCAGAAAATGTGCCCTAGTTTATAGACGCTGTAACTTTTGCGCAAACCAATAAATGTACGCTAATTGACGTTTTTTACCGGAGACATGTGACTGAATGCATTTTGGCAAAAATTTATGACTAAAATTTATTTTATTGTATTTTTGGAATAAAGTTGAAAATATTTTTTTTCAAAATTTTCGTACTTTTTTTGTTTATATCGCAAAAAAAATAAAAAAAGCGCAGAGGTGAACAAATACCACCAAAAGAAAGCTCTATTTGTGGAAAAAAAGGACGCAAATTTTGTTTGGGTACTGCATTGCATGACCGCGCAATTACTAGTTAAAGCGGCGCAGTGCCAAATTGAAAAAAGTCCTCCGGTCCTAAAACTGGTAATCCTTCCGGGGCTGAAGTGGTTAAAGTCCTGTGTGCATAAAGCCTTAAAGGCATCCTATTGCACTCCCATGCCCGAATGTACAGCCTCCTGGACTCCCTCATTCTCAAGCCAATATCTGCACAATCTCCATAGCCGCTCCCTAGGTGCGTCCCAGGCAATTTTAACCAGCAACGGAGCGTGATCCGATACTCCTCTGGGCAGAATATTCACCGCAGAGATCCCTCGGAGCAGGGACTGGGAGGCATAAATTAGGTCTATATGGGAGAGGGTGCGAAAGATTGAAGAGTGGCATGTATATTCCTTTGCGGTGGGGTGAAAATGGCGCCAGACATCCGTAAGGCCAAATGTGCTGCCCCATTGAGACAGACTTGGGACCCACCTAGAGGTCGAGTATAGCCGGTCTATATC
The DNA here is from genome assembly GCA_018402905.1 of Glandirana rugosa. NCBI lineage: Eukaryota > Metazoa > Chordata > Amphibia > Anura > Ranidae > Glandirana > Glandirana rugosa. Next base: position 144,645 of record BLSH010044347.1, read on the forward strand.
AGGGGAGGGAGTCAGATTGAAGTCTCCTAATAACATTACATTATCCACCCCATAGCCTATGGCTAGTTGCATGATGGTGGACAACAGTTCCAGGGCTGCCAGAGGCGGCAGGTATACTCCAACCATTACACACAGTACAGAGGCCATTAAAACATGCATGATAACATGCCTCCCCCCAGGTTCTATCTTGATGTCCAACAATTGAAAAGAAAGATGTTTATGTACCAATACACTGACCCCCCTCGAGTAGCTGGAGTATGTAGAATGATAATGGGAACCAACCCAGGCTCTTCTAAGCCCCAATATTTTGGAACCAAGTAAATGTTTCCTGTAAAACGCAAAAGTGCGGGGAGTATCTCTGAAGAAATTTGAACACTAATGACCATTTGTGGGCAGAGTTAAGTCCCCACAAATTCCAGGAGACTACAGACACCTGAGCCATAGCAAAATAGGAGGGAAAATGCGTAGGTCCCCCTTGGTACAAGCACCCCAGCACCGCGGGAGGGCCCATAAACATTAGGTGCCATTTCCTTCAAGGTATCACCTCCTCCAACCTGCCAAATCACATCAGAGCTGTTACCACATGTAGCGTATATTAAACCATACCAGCAAGGAACATAGCATATGATCTGAACAGTGAACAGACACACAACAAAAAACATAAAATACGTAGATTCCCAGAGGAAATTGTCCAATGACCAAAACTGTTTGCTAGCAGCCCCTTCCCCTCAACCTCGCGAGACCCACTGAGAATGAGACCGCATGAACACCAATAAACCTGCCCAAGGGCACTAGAAAAACTGGGAGACGTGTAGCAGATGGAGAGCGTGTGGATCCCGGCTTAGTCTATCACCCGAATCCGACAAAGAAAAAAGGGGGAAATAGCAACATAAATGATCCACGGGAGATGCTATAATGTCACCGGAACCGGGTTCCTTGCAGTCACCTGGACTAGGCCAGGGGCACATTTCTTAAAACAGCAAAGCAACAAAGTCAACAGTCCTGATCATCATGTCAGTGCTCAGCCTCAGGTCAAACCGAGCAGATCCTCGCCCGGGTAATGTGTGGTCATTTTCCCCTCGCTAAACAGTAGCCTACAAACAACCCCAACTTAGGGACCTCCACAGCAGGGGAATGAGTACAAGCAATCAGAATCAAGAAGGTCAAAGAAATCAGATATGGCAGAAGAAATCCTTTTTATCTAAGGGGTGGTAAAGTCTCCATCCATTCAGCGGCATCCTTGGGGGGTGTAAAGAAACAAATCACCTCCCCATCCACAACTCTCAGCTTGGCCAGGTAAAGCACACTATACTTTATACCCCTGGTGCGCAGGGCTAACTTGACAGCATCAAAGGATCGACGGAGCTTTTGGGTCTCTATGGAAAAAAGTCTGGGAATAGCAGGATGAGGTTGTTCTGATAAGTCATCTCCCCCGCTGCCCTTAGTAGTTCATCCCGGTCCCTAAACTTGAGAAGCAGCAGGATAAAGGTATGTGGAGGGGCCCCTTGAGGGCCTGGCTGGGGCGGCATACGATGGGCTCTCTCCACTATAAAGTATGGGGACAGTTGGGCTGAAGGCAGAAAGGATCTAAATAACTCCTCAGCAAATACTGTGGGGTTCTTACCCTCCGCCCCCTCAGCCAATCCGACAATCCGAAGGTTATTCCTTCTGCACCGATTTTCGGCGTCTTCTGCCCGGTGCTCCAGCACCCTCTACCTGGCATGCAGAGAGCGGAGTGCGCCTGTGTTGTCCGCCACGTTGTCTTCAAGGAAGCGTATCCGCGTTTCAGCTGTAGTGAGGCGGGTGCAGACCTTGTCCATGTCTTGCCGAATGAGCCCGACACCCAGCTGGACAGCCTCTATCTTAGAGGTGAGGGTTGTTTGGCAGGCCGTCGCCCCCCCAACTGGCAGGCGGTTATCGCCTCCATCACCTGCAGGATACCTGGGGGAGAGAGTGCCGACTCCTCCATGTGCTCCGTTTGGGATGCCATGTTAGCACGTGTTGGCAGCCTGCCGCTCCGCCAAGGCTCTGACATATGTAGAGCTAATGCCTCCAGGGAGATTCCTAGCTTTCTCCCTCCTCTGCCTTTACAGGATCGTTTTAGCAACATTCACCGAGGGATTTCACAGGTGCTAAGTGCAAGAAACCCGGCCAAAAGATCAGAAGGAATCAGTAGCAGAGCTCCAGCTTAGAGAGCTGTTCACTCCGCCATCTTGGACACGCCCCGTTTTCAGGAACTTTAGCACTGTTAATGGCCTCTGCTAAGTGCCTGAAAACCGCCTCTTCATTCATTCCAGTGTGTCTTTTCCCACAGGGGCGGTGCGCTTGAGGGCAGCATCTTTGGGGCGGTTTGGGAGCACTGTAAACAGTGTTCCTAAACCAACCCTGGCCATTGGAATCAATGGGCAGCACTTTTAAAGCGCCAAAAAAGCAATTTGAAAGCACAGCACAACGGGAGCTTCTAACCCATTTTTAGGGGTTAAAAGTGCCACACTAGCAGCCGAAAAGAGCCACTTAAACAGCGGTAAAGTGTTGCTAAAACGAGCATCGCTTTACCGATGTCAGCCGGGACTTTCAGCGTGAAAGCAGTCTTAGCAAACAGAAGTGTATAAGCAACAAAATCAAGAAACAGCTAGATAGATCTGGGTCAGTGCCAGGGCAAGTGTTAGGGTCAAAGATTGGGTAAGTATATTATTGGTAGGATTAGAATTTTATTCTTTTTAAAAAGCATTTTTTGTAATTACAGTCAGTGTGTTTTAGGAAGGATAAAAAACAAAATGTGTTCTATTGTTCCTGGGCCGTACTATGGGCACCAACATCAAATAACACCCATATGTGATATCTCTGCAATCGCCAGGGGCAGCAGAATTTATTTTGGGGTATTCTTTGGAGGTAAACTATGGTAATAGCAAGAAATGCAGAGCTAAATTTATAAAAAAGATAATTTTTTTTTTCTATTTTGGGACATTTCTCTATTAATAATAATAAAAAAACATCATGAGAAATCCGTTACCATTTACCAATAAAAGAAAAACAAATTTGTCCTGAAAAAAATAAAATAAATGCAGTATAATCCACCTAGATACACAAAGTAGTTACAATGATATCAACGTTACTATTTACTTACTATTTATTAATACATGTCAAAGTGGCAAAATTGTGTTCAGCCGTTGCCATGAGTTTTACCACCAATCACTAAGGGGTTAATGAACAATGAATCTAGCTTGGCGGTGTTGTAGAATCGCCTGGGGTCCCAGGGCTGTATTGGTAATTTTCTGGAAAAGGTGAGCCATTAATTAACAAACCCAACAAACCAAGATAAGACGCAGGTTTATTACCAACAAAGTGATCGGTAATTTTGGCCAACTGACAAAACATTGGATTTATTTTTAGCTGAGGTCGGTGAGATTTGAATATTGAAGACAGGCAGATAAAATTCATTCCTAACCCCCAACTGCAGCCCCCCCGCCAGATATTTCTTTCTCAAACTGATTATTAATTTTGGCCAACTGAACAAAAAAGCTGGATCTATTTTTGGCTGAGATCAGCGAGATTAAAAATTGAAGTAGGGTTGCCACCTCATCCCTTGGAAACCGAACACATATTAATCAAACAGGTTCTGTGGCTGAATAAGGTGGCAATTAAACTCACTTTGTGCCTCATCTGTATTAAATTAGCCTCAGAAGCTGTTCAAATTATAGGTCTTTGGCATACACCTCTATGTAGTGAAATGTAGGGATTCACTCTCCAGCAATCATACATTGGGATAAACAACATGGGGAGATTAACCCCTTATTGACAATTCATTTGCAATGCAGTGCTGTGCGGAGGAATACTACTGACCCAACAAATCGCAGCAGTGCAGTAAAGCAGAGTGCTAGTGTGTAACTGACAAAGCA
>BLSH010044370.1:42023-63397 GCA_018402905.1 Glandirana rugosa
GTCCATGGGGGGGGGGGGCTTTTCCACGGTTTGCACCGTAGTCTTCCCTTTTGACTTTGGCCCCATTCGCACTTGTGTGACTTGAAAGTCATGCAACTTTGGTGTGACTTGAAGCAATGCCTGTGTAATCTTGAGGTCTAGGGACCACAAGTCATATAAAACTCGGACAAAAGTAATTCAGGGACTAGTTTGAAGTTGATACCACTTGAAGTCAGACAGCTATGAATCCTACTCATTGGAAATTGCGGGGTCCAACATGACAGGCGCCTCTGCAGTCCCAAGTTGCAGAACAAGTTGCACAAGTGTGAAAGGGGCCTTAGATATCCATCCAAAAGTGGAAGCTCTGCTTATCTCTCCCCCCCTTCTGATGCCACGTTTGGCACCTTTTCGGGGGGGGGGGGTACCTGTTTTGGACATTTACCTGTCCCCACTTCCAACAGACCTCACTGCAGCGAGGTATGCTCACTATCTTCCAGGACAGTGTCCTAATAATTAAAGTCAGCAGTTGCAGAATGTGTAGCTGCTGACTTGTACATTTTCTGTGGTGGGGGGGCTGGGGCACAACTTTAATATCAACTTGGTTACCTAGATTGGTGAGCTGGGATTGAGCCCCAGCTATCACATGGTACTTGGGCTTATCTCAACAACCTGTACCATGTGAATGGCTTCAGATAATCACAGATCAGTAGTAATCCCAGCTGACATGAATGTCAAATAATTCTGACTGTTCAAAGTTTGGCTGGTACATTGATTTGTATTACCATACAAGCCATTACAGAAAGCCTACACGATACATTTAAACAAGGCTATCCAAAGCCTCGTACACAAGGGACGATGATCATACGTGCAAATCGTATGTTTGATAATGTAACTTGCATACTGACTGTATCGTGTGTACAGAGAAGTTGGTCCAACAAGTTGTATTGTGCAAAACACGCATGCTCAGAAGGCAGGAACGGCCGGATGCTAATTACATGCACCTGAACATTCTTTCTTTGGTCGTACGATTGTGTAGTGCAGTCAGTATGCTAGATACAACAGCCAATATACGATTTAGACAATCATACGTATGATCATCGTGCCGTGTGTACGAGGCTTTACTCACAGAGTAGTTCGATGGTATGACTTTCTGAAACTTGCATTGTACTCAGCATTAGATGATGAAAATATGCGAACGCATATTCGCCAATTAACCAATGACCATCAGTTTGATTGCCTCCATACTATAAATTCTTTAAATGCATGCCATGGTGTGGACATATTCAATAATATTATGATGTGGAATTGGAATATTTACACACTAGTTAATGTGCTGGCAGTTAGTTTGTAGAGAATTTTCAGAATCCAAGATTAGTAAATGTATTTTCTATGGCTGGTAGTGATCAACTTTATAGTGTAGTGGTTCCTTTGAATACCTTCAAAGCTTACAGGTTTGGATCCTACCGGTGCCATCACTACACCTTGCATTGTAATTGGCATTATATTCTGAAAATATGTGAAGGCATATTCGCCAATGCCCATCAGTTTGATTGCTTCCATACTATGAACTTATGCAATGGTATGTACATATTCAATAATATTATAGTGTGGAATTGGAATATTCACACACTAGTTAATGTGCCGGCAGTTCGTTTGTAGAGAATGAAGAGAATACAAGATTAGTAAATGTATTATTTCTGTCTGGTTGCAGTCAACTCAACGTTCAAACCTTACAGCTCCTGGTTCGGATCCTACAGATGTAATCAGCACAAATTGCATTCTTTGTAGCATTTTATTTTGAAAATATGTGAAGGCATATTCACCAATTCGCCAATGCCCATCATAAATTTGATTGCTTCCATACTATGAACTTTTGCAATGCATGCAATGGTATGTACATTTTTTCTGTCTGGTTGTAGTCAAGTCTATATTGTAGTTGTTTATTCCGATACATTCAAAGTTTACAGCTCCAGCTTCGGATCCTACAGATGTCATCAGCACACCTTGCATTGTACGGAGCATTATGCTTTCCATTTTGCTGCGGTAGTTCCCATACACTTTTTCAAGCAAATCATGTTCATACAAGCCTTCAATGGATTCTGCAGGTTCAAGCCCAATTGACATCAGCTATTCCCATATAAGAAGGCATATTTGCGGCAATAACGCGGTTATTCCTTTAATGGGCATTCTTTTTGAGCGTTATGCGATCGCATATTCGCGATATAGTGAATTAGCCCCACAGTATCATATAAAAAAGTAATATTCTCGCTAAGAATAAAAAAATAATTAAACATTACAGGAAAACATTATAAAAACATTACATACCTCCAAAAAAAAAACATTATAATAAACAGCAAGAAAACACTACAGGTATGCATAAAAAAACAATAGAGAGAGCAATAGAAAGAGAACAGAGAGAAAATAGAGATAGAAAAACAAGAAATGTACAACTGTTTTTGGCTTTTATTATTTTATATTTTTTTGGTTTTTATAACTTTTTTATTTTATTTTTGTTTTTTGGTACGCTTTTTTTCATATAACAGTAAACAGTAAAGGTTAGGGTCTACAAATATGCGGTGACATCTTTGGAGACCCTGTGAACGTGTTCCCTATTCCTGTGTACTGCTGTTCTCTACGCTAATACTCAACTAGTGTATGGTAGCGCTCTAAACAGTCACCGATGCAGAGACCAGGCTGGTCAAATCAGGATCGGCAATAATATCGGGTGTCATGCCTGTATCCACGTCGTCGGCAGACACAACATCTTTTTTGGGGGTATCGTTGGGTAGGGGTACCAGGGATGGCATGTGGAAAATGCCGTCCATGCAGCCGGCTCACTGCATTTGGATTGGGAACATGGGGTGCAGAACCATCTGGATACAGAAGGGCTCTGATGATCTCTTCCTGGAATTGAAGGAGAGGTCCAGTCCGTCCTGACACTTTGTATAGCACAAAAGCGTTCAGCAAAGCCAATTGGAATAAGTAAACAGACACTTTTTTGTACCAGTGTCTGGACTTACATGCAATTAAGTATGGCACCAATAACTGGTTGTTGAGGTCCACCCCTCCCATATTTTGGTTATATTCTTGGACATAGAGGGGTTTCTCCACAACACCAGTCGCCGTTCTAATTTGGATAGCCATGTCTGCGTGACGGGAGGAAAGAATGAAGACATTCTTTGTATGCCTCCACTCCACCGCAAGCAAATTACTACTTCTCAAGCAGGCTCTCTCCCCCGGACTAAGTTGGGATTCTACCAGCTGTTGGGGGAAGCCCCGGCAATTAGGTCGCACTGTGCCACATGCACCAATTTGGTGATCAAACAAGTGTCTAAAAAGTGGCACGCTTGTGTAGTAATTGTCCCCCTACAAATGGTACCCCTTTCCGGATAAGGGTGACACCAAGCTCCACACAATTTTGCCAGCACTCCCCATGCAGTTTGGGCAGTATGTCATTTGGAGAAGTTCAGCCTTTGATTCAGGTTTGTGCAGAGTTTGCTTTGTCAAGTACTCCTACTGGCAGTGATGATTATAATCTGCCCTTTAATGTATGTCAGGTGGTGTCGCTTGTCTAGCTCTTAGAAGATGATAAAAGTTATTTTTTGGAACATTACTCTGCGTATTCACAAAAGGCTCTGTTAGATTGTATCAATGCAGTACACTCTTTAGTTAGACAAGGAGAGTGTAAATTGACATTTGTTCAGCCTTTACTCTTCCATCAGCTGCACCCCCTACTTACAGCCCTGTAGTCACTTACAGAACTTCAGTGGTTAAACCTAAGAAGAAACTGAAGTTCTTCCCAACCCGCACAATTCAGCCAATATCCAGTCCTGCCTCTACACCAGCCGATCCATCCCAGTCTGCCTCCACACCAGCCAACCTGCTCAAGCCCGTCTCTACACCAGCCGATCTGTTCCAGTCTGCTTCTACACCAGCCAATCTGTTCCAGTCTGCTCTTACACCAGCCGATCTGTTCCATTCTGCTCCTACACTAGCTGATCTGTTCCACTCTGCTCTTACAGCAGCCGATCTGTTCCAGTCTGCTCCTACACCAGCCGATCTGTTCCAGTCTGCTCCTACACCAGCCAATCTGTTCCAGTCTGCTCCTTCCCCAGCCGATCTGTTCCAGTCTGCTCCTACACCAGCTGATCTGTTCCAGTCTGCTCCTACACCAGCCAATCTGTTCCAGTCTGCTCTTACACCAGCCGATCTGTTCCAGTCTGCTCCTACACCAGCCGATCTGTTCCAGTATGCCTCCACTCCAGCCAATCTACTCAAGCCAGCCTCCACACCAGCCAATTTGCTCCAGTCTACATCCACAATTGCCAATAGAGCTTGGCCTGCTTCTGACAGGCCTGATCCAGTGCTCGCTGATCCAGTGCCTGATGACCCGGTGCCCACTGATACAGTGCCTGATGACCCGGTGCCTGCTGATCCAGTGCCTGATGACCCGGTGCCTGCTGATTCTGTGCCTGATCACCCGGTGCCCACTGATCCAGTGCCTGATGACCCGGTGCCCATGGTCCAACCTAATGTTCCGGTGCCCGCTGTCCAACCTGATGATCTGGTGCCCGCTGTCCAATCTGATGATCTGATGCCCGCTGTCCCACCTGATGTTCTGGTGCCCACTGTCCAACCTGATGTACTGGTGCCCGCTGTCCAGTCTGATGATACGGTGCCCGCTGTCCAGTCTGATGATCTGGTTCCTGATTCCCAGCCTGCTGTTCTGGAGCCTGCTGTTCCGGTCCCTGCTGTCCAGCCTGATGTGCCTCTGCTCGTTGCCCCGCCGGGTGTTCCTCTGCCCGCTGTCCAGTCTGATAATCCAGTGCCTGTTGATCCGATGCCTGCTCTTCAGCCCACTTCTGATGATCCTTGGGCCGAAGTTCAGCTTAATCTTATTGACTTTATGCCTATTGCCATGCTGGATTGTCCTTGAGAGGGTAGGATTCCATTTGCCATTGGGTCTGATACGGCTGAGGCTTTGTGTACCTGGCATGGTTTACCTGTTTGGCCTAAGGTTCCTTTCTCAGTTGCCTCGATTGGGTCCCTCCTACAATACGTTGCTCCTATGGCACCAAAGCCTGGTGGTCCGGACATACCTTTTGCAATTTGTAGCCATGTTGATCTTCACAACCTTGGTAGTGGTGAGCTCCAGGGGAGTGGTAGAGCACCATTTGTGCCTTGCCACAACCCAGATGCAGTTGCCACGACTTCAGGTGCATTAGGGGACCCGTGCCGGGTAACCAGTGCCTTGAGGAAACCTGGATGGCCGTTGAAATGGGAAACAAGTCCTGGTAATCAGGCAAGCTACAGGATTGTAACCAGACATTCTGGTGTCAAAGATTCGGTGTTGTCACATGACCCCAGGGCTAAAGTTGCGAAGGACCCATGGTACCCCAGCATTAGGATGCCTACTGTTTGGAGGGATCAAATGTCCTATACCTCTAGGAATCTGGCCAATGGGGTACCTAGCCAGTTACCAGACCCAGGCAGTGGAACATTTGGCTTCTTTTTGGATCCTGGCAGCAGGGCCTCTTATTTGGAACCCGGCATTCCTTGAACTCATGAGACACTTTCGTTTGGGACTCTTTCTGCCATGGGTGGTTGGAGCATCCAGAGGTCGCTCCTACGAGGGGGGGTACTGTCAGGAACGGTTTCACCTCTTGGTGGCACTGTAGCCCCAGACCTATGGGCCGCAGTTTTGGTGTCCACCAGCGGGTGTCCCTTAGCAGTCGGAGGCTGAGCAGTTCCGGTGTCCACCAGCAGGTGTCTCTCGATAGTCAGGACCTGACATCATCTCCTGCAATCAGGCATCACCTGAGACTGATTGCAGGAAGTGTATTTAAACCTGGGGAGTGCTGTGTTAATTTGCCTTGGTATTATCTCCTTGTGCCTCTGCTCTGCGTACCAGTGTTCCTGGTTTCCTGAAGCCTGTTTCCCATCTTCTGTCCCTGGACTCCAACCTTGATCCTGCAGCCTGATCCGTTCCTACCCACTCAGTCAGGCTCCTGACCCCCTTTTCCCTGTCCTGTCTACTCCCAGCTTTCCCCTGCTTGATCTCCCGTGTATGACCCTGGCTCTGGCAAGTTTATGATTAGGATATCCCTCGTGCTGTTTATATTGGATTTGTCTGTTATTTGGTGTGTGTGTTCACTGTTTGAGTTATTTACTGGTTGTTTTCACTATTCACTATATTGGAGGTGCGTTTTCTTGTCATTTCATTTATCATATAATAAATCATACTATTTACATTTTACCTGCATTTCGTACACTCTGTCCACACATTTCTGGTCACACCGGTCCCTGACACTATCTATCTATCTGTCTTTTTATCTATCTATCTTTATATCTATCTATCTATCTATCTATCTATCTATCTATCTATCTATCTATCTATCTATCTATCTATCTATCTATCTTTTGTTTTTCTTTTTTTTTCACACAGTAAAAACGCTATCTAGCTAAGCTGCCTGTAATCAGGAACCTAAGCTCACTATCTATCCACCACCAACACACTACTGTACAAGCGGCTTTATATAGTGTGGATTGAGGCTGCTGTGCAATGATTGGCTAAAGGCACCCTGCCTTTAGCCAATCAAAGCTCTCACAGCAGGTGCCCGCTGATTGGCCAAAGCATGCAGGTCATGTGCATGCTTTGGCCAATCAGCGGGCGGAATTCTGCAGCCATTTGAATGCATTATGGGGCGCGCAAAGTTCCTGCAAACACCCCATAATGTTCAGGAAAACCTGAACAAACGAACACCTGATGTTCGAGTTGAACCTGAGTTTGACTCAAACCAGGAGCTCATCCCTTTTAGTTGTGAGATAATAGTATCCAGGAGACATTTGGTTAGGTGGGCATCTGAGAAAAGTTTTGTAACTTTTTTAGTAGTAGCTAGTTCAAGAGGAAAGTGTTGAATGTGCTGTTACACAACGCATGTTGGGTGTGGGGAAATGTGTGACCGAGACAGGATGTGAGCAGTGAGAGTAGTAACTGCTCCAAAGCTCTCGCTCTGAAATCACCCTAAAAACCATAGGGGAGACGCTGTTGAGAACCTGCTGGGAGGAGGCCTGCTGGATGCTGCTTGGAGCTGTTTGAGAGAGGGTAAGAGATCATTTGGAGGACACCAGGGCAGATTGGTGAGGTGGGAGCATGTCAGAGATGCAAGCGGTGCAGCGTGGACCTGGAGGAGAGGAGACTCGGCCTGGACACATGGTGTCACGTACCTGGTGGTAGAGTCTGGCTTATGCGGGGGGCAACCTCTCTTGCAGCCCTGGTTCGAGAACCCCTGGTAGTGTGGACAGGGAGCTCTGGAGCACAGGGGGGCACGAGGGCTGGACAAACTTCAGGTGGTAAGGAGAAGTCCAAGGAAGCTCGTGCAAGACAGGAGAGTAGTGGTTCAGTCCGGGTTGGCAACTGGCAGGCGGTGCGGTACAACGGGATCAGGCAAACAGATGGTCAGGTACAGGCAGGGTCAGCAACGTGCTGGCAACAGAAGTACAGTAGGAGCAGGCAAGCGGATGGTCGTAAACAAGCCGGAGTCAGATGCGGGCAGCTATCAACAGGTCCAAGGAAAAGCCGGGGTCACATGAACAGGAAATCACACGAAAGTAGTCACCGGGGGGTCACAGGTGCAGGGAACGTTGTAGAGCGGACAACACCAGCTGCAGGGCTCTGCTGACTGAAATAGAGCCGCCAGGCGCCGTTTCCGGTGCGTGCGCGCGCACGTGAGCGCGCGCGAACGCGCACAGGCGCGCGCACCACCGAGGAAAGGCAGAGATCAGTCCTTTCCTGACATTGCCCCCCCCAAGGGGCAGCCTCCGGATGCCCATCTGGGCGCTCTTGGCTGGGTTGTTTCTCCAAAAAGTTCTGACCATTTCCTGGGCATGAAAGTTGCTTTCTGGCTCCCATGAGTTCTCCTCAGGGCCGTAACCTTTCCATTTTACCAGAAACTGTATTCCCCCAGCTCTTCTTCTACAATCGAGAATTGATTCCACCTCGAACTCCTCCTCTCCATCTATTACCACTGGTCCAGGTGGAGCCGATCGTCGTCCAGGAAACAGATCCTTGGCCACTGGCTTTAGGAGGTGGACGTGGAACACCGGATGGATTTTGAGTGAGGATGGCAGGTCGAGTTCATAGGCCACCTTGTTAATCCTCTTTTTAATTGGGAAGGGTCCTATGAATTTTGGTCCCAGTTTCTTTGATGGACAGGATAGTCGCAGGTTAGTGGTCGCTAGCCAGACCCGATCGCCAGGCTGGAGGTCCAGCTCTCCGCATCTCTTCCTGTCATAAATCTCCTTGTTACGCTCCTGAGGGTCTCCTGCAGCATCTTCTTGTTTTCTTCCAAAAATTTGGTAATTTCTTGTGTGGCCAGAATGGAACTTTCCGGGACGGAAACAGGCAGGAATGTGGGATGGTAGCCGAGATTCGCCCAAAACGGAGACTGCTTGGTGGCAGAGTGGATGGAATTGTTGTAGGCGAACTTGGCTAGTGGTAACAAGGAGACCCAGTCATCTTGGGAGTAAGAAGAGTAGCATCGGAGATATTGCTCCAGGGTCTGGTTGGTCCTTTCCGTTTGGCCGTTGGACTGCGGGTGGTAGGCCGACGAAAAGGCTAACTTGATTCCTAAGATGGAGCACAGGTACCTCCAGACTCGGGAAGTGAATTGCACCCCTCTGTCTGATACCACACTTTTCGGAATACCATGTAGGCGGATAACTTCCCGGATGAAAACTTTGGCCGTTTCTGTGGCCGAGGGGGTGCCCCTCATCGGAATAAAATGTGCTATCTTCGTCAGGCGGTCGACCACCACGAAGATCGTTGTATAGCCTGCGGATGGTGGCAATTCTACAACAAAATCCATTGAAATCTGCGCCCAGGGGCGCTCAGGGACCGGTAATGGATTTAATAGACCCCAGGCTCTAGTTCTTTCCACCTTGTTTCTAGCACAGACAGGACAGACCTTCACGTAATTTCTACAGTCCTCTCTCAACTGTGGCCACCAAAAGGTGCGGGCAAGTAGCTCAGTAGTTTTCCGATGGCCAAAGTGTCCGGCTAAGTGGTGGTCATGGCAGAGTTCCAGGGCGGACAGGCGAAGCTGCTCTGGCACAAAGACTTGCGTACCCGACCACCATAAACCATCCTTGAGAACAAGTCCGGGAATTGCGGGTATGGCGGAGCTGGCCAACATTTGCCTGATCTGAGTTATGAGATCCTCTTGGATTAGCAGGAAGTGGTGCGCTGGTTGGATGGTGTCTGGCAGGGGAATTTCTCCAGTTTCGTGAAACATCCTAGCCAGCGCATCTGGCTTGACGTTCCTGGATCCGGGCCGGTACGTAATATGCAGGTTAAACCGGGAGAAGAATAGGGCCCATCGAGCTTGGCGAGGTCTAAGTCTCTTGGCTGTCCTAAGATACTCAAGGTTTTTGTGGTCCGTGAAGACCAAAAGTGGGTGAGTAGCCCCTTCCAAGAGGTACCGCCATTCCTCCAGGGCGGATTTAATGGCTAGAAGCTCCCTGTCACCCACGTTGCAGTTTCTCTCAGGGGGAGAGAGCTTCCGTGAGAAGAAGGCGATGGGGTGCAGGGATGCCTTAGACCCCTGTCTCTGGGACAAGACCGCCCCAACGGCGGTTTCCGAAGCATCTACCTCCAAAATGTAGGGCCGGGTGGAGTCGGGGTGTTTGAGAACAGGTGCTGAGGTGAATAGCCTCTTTAAAGTCTGAAAGGCACTTTGTGCTTCTGGGGTCCAGGTAAAGTGGGTGTTTTGTTTGGTTAGTTGCGTTATCGGGGGATAACAGCAGAAAAAGACCGGATAAACTTTGTATAAAAATTGGCAAAGCCAACGAAGCGTTGTACCGCCTTTTTGTCCGCCGGTGGGGGCCAATCCACCATAGCTGCGACCTTTTGGGAATCCATGGTTGTGCCAGAGGTGGAGATCTGGAATCCCAAGAAGGCGATCTTCGTGCGTTCAAAGACACACTTTTCGGCTTTAGCATACAGGCCGTGCTGTCGTAGGCGGCTTAGTACAAGCCTGACGTGTTTCCGATGTTCCTCTAGGGAGGGGGAAAAGATTAAGATATCGTCCAGATACACAACAACAAATTGATCGAGGAAGTCCCTGAAGATATCATTGACCAGATGTTGGAAAGTGGCCGGGGCATTGCACAGCCCGAAGGGCATGACCAAATATTCGAAGTGGCCAAATCGTGTGCGAAAGGCCGTCTTCCATTCGTCCCCCTCCCGTATGCGGATCAAATTATAGGCCCCCCGAAGATCCAGCTTGGTAAACACGGCTGCGGAGCCGAGGCGCTGAAACAGTTCCGGAACCAGAGGCAGGGGGTATCTGTTTTTAACTGTGATCTTGTTAAGATCGCGGTAGTCAATACATGGCCGGAGAGTATGGTCTTTATTTTCCACGAAGAAGATCCCAGCTCCTGCTGGGGACGGGGAAGGCCTGATGAACCCCTTCTGTAAATTCTCCTCGATGTAGACCTTGAGAGCCGCAAGCTCCACTTCGGAGAGCGGGAATATTCTGCCAAAAGGAATCTCGGCTCCAGGCAGCAGGTCTATCGGGCAATCGTATGGCCGATGCGGAGGTAAGGTGTCTGCTCCCTTCTTACTAAAGACGTCCCAGAAGTCTCGGTACGCTTCGGGAATAGCAAAGCGGGTTTCCTGGTCCGGGTCAGGATTGAGGGAGAGCACCATTGGCGGTGCTATCTGGGATGGTGGGAAGCAGTTAACCTGGCAGTATGGGGACCGGAACCAAACCTCACCCAAGTTCCAGTCAATGTGAGAACCGTGTGCTCGGAGCCATAGGAGACCCAGGATCACGGGACTCAATGGGGAAGCGATGACATCCAGCACCAGTAATTCAGTGTGGCCTTCGGCCGTCTGGGTCGGCAATGGAAGGGTTTCCTGATTCACTGCACCTGACTTGATGGCTGACCCGTCGGCCAAACGGATCGACAATGGGCGTTCCTTAGGCCTGAGAGGAACCCAGGGCTGGGCAGCGAATGACACATCTATGAAGCAGCTGCATGCTCCCGAGTCCAGAATAGCTGACACTTGAATGTCCTTATCGGGGAGCTGCAACAGGATGCGGAGGGTCAGGTGCGGCTGAGAACCCGGCAGGGATAGCACCTCCCCTAGGACTGGAACAGGTTTCTTACCAGTCTTGGTGGGGCAGCTACTGAGGAGATGCCCCAAGCTGCCGCAGTAGAGGCACAAATTACCGTCCATCCGCCGTTGGCGTTCCTCCGGGGATAAGGATGGGCGGAAAAAGCTAGGCCGCCAGGACTCAGGATGGCTTCGTGGAGAGGAGGAGGAGGTTGCCGCTGAGCTGGGACCTGGAAGGGTAGGTACTTGGGGAGGCATCCAGGAAGGACACAGGGACACGGTAGCCCTCTCTGCGCTGCGCTCCCGCAAGCGACGGTCTATCTGGATGGCCAGATTAATAAGCGCTTCCAGGGTGTGAGGAACTCCGATACGTGCCAACTCATCCTTGAGCACTTCAGAAAGCCCCAGTCGGAACTGGTGGCAGAGGGCCGCACCATTCCAAGCGGTATCCGTGCTCCAGTACCGGAACTCGGACACGTAGTCCTCCACGGGGCGATCACCCTGCTGGAGGGTATGGAGCGTAGACTCCGCTGTGGCTGCCAGGTGTGGGTCCTCATATAGCTGGGCCATAGCCTTGAAGAATCCGTCCACAGTGGAGACCTCAGGGGCCTTTTGCTCCAGAAGTCAATGAGCCCAGGCCTGTGGGTCGTCCTGGAGGTGGGATATTACCAGGCCCACCTTGGTGGCCTCCGAGGAGAACGTGCGGGGCTGGAGAGCAAAATACAAGTAGCAGGAACTGCGGAAGGCCCTGAACTTCCCGCTGTTCCCCGTAAACCACTCGGGCATAGGTACCTTGGGCTCCATGGGCAGAGTCACTGAGGTACGGGGAGCCATGTGCCCCCTGCTGGAGGGGTTAGGAATGGTCAAGTCCTGAACTTTATCTTCCAGGCGTGCATATCCTTCCTGCAGGTTTTGCACTGCTTGGGTTAGTCCAGCGAGGTGCGTGCATAGCTCCTCCATAGGAGAGGGCCCCGGCGCAGACTCTGGCATGGTTGTCCGCTTCTGTCACGTACCTGGTGGTAGAGACTGGCTTATGCGGGGGCAACCTCTCTTGCGGCCCTGGTTCGAGAACCCCTGGTAGTGTGGACAGGGAGCTCTGGAGCACAGGGGGGCACGAGGGCTGGACAATCTTCAGGTGGTAAGGAGAAGTCCAAGGAAGCTCGTGCAAGACAGGGGAGTAGTGGTTCAGTCCGGGTTGGCAACTGGCAGGCGGTGCCGTACAACGGGATCAGGCAAACGGATGGTCGGGTACAGGCAGGGTCGGCAACGTGCTGGCAACAGAAGTACAGTAGGAGCAGGCAAGCGGATGGTCGTAAACAAGCCGGAGTCAGATGCGGGCAGATATCAACAGGTCCAAGGAAAAGCCGGGGTCACAGGAACAGGAAATCACACGAAAGTAGTCACCGGGGGGTCACAGGTGTAGGGAACATTGTAGAGCGGACAACACCAGCTGCAGGGCTCTGCTGACTGAAATAGAGCCGCCACGGGCGCGCGCGGACGCGCACAGGCGCGCGCACCACCGCGGAAAGGCAGAGATCAGTCCTTTCCTGACACACGGAAAGGAAGTTCTGGCGGCTTCTGATAAGAAGGGAGAGGCAGCGTGGTGAGGGCACACTGAGCCAAAAGATCTATCCCAGCTTCTGAGAAAAGCAGAACGACGACCCCTAATGATCCTGTAAACTGGCAGTCTGATACATAAGGAACAGGTCGTATGTAGCAAAGTCTGATATAATCTAAATGATCTGGACAGTGCCAGCTTTCTGTAAATAGGGGTTCTCCCCCCTCCCTGTGATCTGCTACTAGAAGTTGTTGGATGCAAATCCACTAATGATTAATTCCAATACTGACTTGTAGAATCTAATGCTGAGAAGGATTGATACTTTTTAAACTACACCTTTAAGTGTTTTTTTGGACAGTATGTTCTGCTTCTGGGAATAGAAATACAATCTCCCTTTTTTTTCTCCCCTTTTCTCCCCTTTCTCCCATTAGTATATTTCAGCCTGCACTCAGTACTAATCTACCTGCATTGATAGGGAAAGTAAGACTATAATTCCTTAATCATATGTAAAGGCGCTCTGATTGCTGCAGGTTTGAAAGGTTGTATTTTGCTGTCTCTTTGCAATTCTGCTTTTCAGCAAGACTATATTTTTTACACACTTAAGGCTAGCCTAAGCCACGTTAGATCCTGCTGATAGAAGCCCCCTTCCAGTGTTGCCAACCTACCAGATTGAAATTTACTGGCACAACACCCAAAATTTACTGGCACAACCAAAATTTTACTGACATTTTACAAAAGTTACAAAATTACAGTTTTCAGTGCAGATTTCAGTATTTAGGCTACAAACAAGTACATTATGCAAATAGCAATGTGATTTAAGGTAGATAGCTAGGTAAAAAAACATATTTCTGTTATTTTCAATATAAAAAAGGGCAGATTATTTAGTCCATCAGTTTTGTCACCTATGTCAAATTGTAGAGATTTCCCCTTAATTTCTGTTCCATAACCACCACAGAAGGTGAGGTGAAATCCCTGGTAGCCACTAGGATCACCAAAATCTATGTCCCCACTTCTAAAGACTTCCTATCTCCATCACCTCCTGTTTTTATCCCTCCAGTCTCGATCCCTCCATCACCCCTCATCTCCATCACACCATCCCCGAGTCTCCATCCCTCTATCACCTCTTCTTATCTCCATCACACAATCCCCCCATCACTTCCTGTCACCATTCATCCATCTCCATCATACCATTCCCATCACCTCCTGTTTCCTTTACACCATCCTTCCATTACCTCCTGCCACTTATCCAGAGCACACTGCACTCATACAGTGCACACTCACACTAAAAGAGAGAGACTCCTGCAGCCTGGCTTGCGGCTGTCTGTCAGAGTGGGCAGAGGCAATGTATGTGTCAAACAGTCACACACTCACTGTGCCCACTCTTTTTGGCTGGCTTGAAGAGGAAGCGTACTGCACTCACCACTGTCATCAGGAGAGTTGCAGGATCAGCCAGAGCAAAGAGGCAGGCGGGAATCAGGAGGATCCATCCATCCATCCATCCAGAGAGTCTGCCCTGGTCAGGTGCTGGCTGGGGTGGCGGGAAAATGCAGTAACCTCATTTGAGGGCGGATGGGCTGGGCAGAGGCACTAGCTGGCAGCAGTGGTCATCCAACTCTGCTCAGCATCAGGATCGGATCTTCTCACTCGCCGCTCGGGGATTTCCATAATGGCACATGTGCAGCTCTGACCGGAGCCGATGGCCGCCAATTTTACTGGCACTTTTCGGCTGCTATAGACTTTTATGGACACCCAAAAAACTGCCCTGTTTTTATGGGCTGTCTGTAAATTTACGGACAGTTGGCAACACTGCCCCCTTCCTCTTGATACCGAATATTGGGAGTGTTTGACTATTTCACTAAAACATTATTCTGTGGTACCATACTTATTCCTATATAGACCTGCTGAATGATGTGATAACTGAAAAAATTTCAACAGTATTTTTTTTTACAAGTAGTATTTTATTGACAGCAATATGTAAGTGACAAAAATTTCAACAGTATTTAACTTCTTCCTGCTTGGAGGGGGAAAGCGTGTCACCCCCCCACCCCCCACATTGTAATTTTCTGGCGTTTAAAATCTCCAACTTGACGCTGTTCAAAAGAGGAGTAATATCAAAATATTTATTTTGCAAACAAAAAAAACCCCAAAAATACTCCTCCTGTGCTAGACATACTAAGCTCACTGGCTGAAGATTATAAAATTTGAGAATAAGTTGGGGAGTACAATTTAAAATAGTAAAAGAGATCAGAATGACAAAAAAGAAAGGAGAGGAGAATGTGCAGCACGAAAATGCACAGCAGCAGCATTCAGTGAAGGATAAAGACAATGGGAGCCAAGCAGCTGGCAAACTGGAAAAATATGCACACACGCCAACAAAAAGCGGCCAGGCCTCAGCCACGCATAATAAAACTCAAACAGGAGGACAAGCAGGAAAGAAAAGTCAAGGGGCAGCAGCAGCAAAATTAGACCAAGAAATAGAAACCTCAATGTCGACATCTGAAACAAGTATTTTGGCAGAGGAGGGACCATCATTAAAAGAAGTCCTGGAAGCAGTGAACATCTGTAAAACCACCATGCTGGAAATGTTTGACCAATTAAAAGGTTTAAGGGAAGAAATACATTTTCTAATACATGATATGAAAAAGATGCGGGAGCCGCGGAAGGAAGCATTAGTGCAATAGAAGACGATTTGAATCCATTAAAACAAGCAGTGAAAACAATTGATGAGAAGACCAACATAAATATGTTCAGATTGGATGAAGTGGAAAATAGACTTAGATGGAACAATATAAGAATTGTAGGGCTACCAGAGTGAAGTGAAGGTTCACATTGCATGTATATAGGTCACTATACAAGCCTCTGGAGTGGGCCCATTGTGGGCCGAGTGGGTAGATTGAAAGAAGACTTTTTCACACATTTTTTCTGGGATTTTTTTTTTTATATATGTTTATAATATAAGTAATAATGTGGGAGAAAAGGTAAAGTTTTTGAATTGGGTTATGAAAGAGGGGTGGAACGAATACAATGGATCACTACAAGGGAAAAGTAAAAAGACATGTATAAATATATCACAGTTTTTTCAAAATATTAGAGGGGACACTAAGGGAAATGTGGATAGGAAAATAGATAAGCTTTCAATTTTAGATTATAAGTATGCAAGATAAATATATAAATATATGCTCCTTGAGTGTTAGAGGACTGGGGGATATGAAGAAAAGAAAAGCATTTTTTTCCACCTTGGAAATGCATAATGCTGCGGTGGTTTGCCTGCAGGAGAAGCACCTAACCAAAGAGACAACGGGATACCTGAAGCAAGGGGGGTCTCAACTGAATACCATTTGGTTTACACCTCATATTCAAGAGGTGTGAGTATCCTGATAGGCTTGAGGGTGGTGTTCTCCTGCAGGAGGGCTGCTGTAGATGGCAAGGGCAGATATATCTTTCTTTATTGTACTTTCAAAAATATGGACTGCATACTGGCTAACTTATATATACCACCACCCATACAAACCAGAAATAATGTATAATCTGATATCCTTCACTCTAGATAAACCCAATGTTCCGATTAGATAGGTACCCAGTAAAAATCCAACAAGACCAGGTGACCCATAGTGATTTAGTCAAGCTACTGAAAGAAATAGGCTTGCAAGACAAATGGAGAATGAGGAACCCAACAGAACAACAGTACTCATGCTTCTCTAAAACGCATAACACATTATCTAGAATAGATATAGTGATAGGAAATCAACTTATATTAGGTTATGTTAAAAACAATAAATATATGCCCAGAGGTTTAACAGGCCACTCACCAGTATTGACAACAATAAGAATAGGGGAAAATCACAGCAGAGGCAAATGGAAGATAAATCCTTTTTGGCTAGAACTGGTGGGAGATGTGGAGGAGATAATGTTAGTATTAAAGGAGTATTTAGATATGAACATAGATACAACGCCTCTGGGAGTGGTCTGGGACTCCCTGAAAGTCTTTTTAAGAGGAATTTTGATTCAACTACCTAGGCCAATGATGGAATCAACTATTATAGTGTTGCCAAAGGAAGGTAAAGATTTGAGCGACCCCTCTTCCTACAGGCCAATATCCCTGCTGGGGGCAGATATTAAAATCCTATCAGAGGTGCTGGCCTCTAGGTTAAGGGGGGTGATAACAAAATATATACACCCAGATCATTCGGGATTTGTGCCAGGTAGGTCTACTAGTGTTAATATAAGACGAGTATACCTGAACCTACAAATGCCAACAATGAATACAGGTTCTAGAGCTATATTATCACTAGACGCAACAGGTCTTAGCAAGCTTTCAGTTTGGCCCAGGTTTGTTGGCTGGCTGAGGCTATTGTATGGGGATCCAAGCGCAAAGGTTAAAGTGAATGGTGAATGCTCTGACCTATTCCAGCTGACTAGGAGACAAGGCAGGGGTGTCCCCTATCGCCCCTGCTTTTCGCCCTAGCAGTGGACCATTAGCCATAGCCATTAGATCATCAAAAGACATAGCGGGGTTCCACAGGAAAACAGGAGAGGAGAAAGTGGCATTATATGCCTGTGATATACTATTATTTCTAGGAGATACCCAATCCTCTCTAAATTCAGCAGTGGAAATTATATGAGATTTTGAGAAAATCCCTGGCCTGGAGATAAACTGGGAAAAATCTAAACTTTTACCAGTGGACCCTATAGGGCCATTATTAAATGTCAGATTCCCACAGATAGGAATAGTTGACAAAATTAAATATCTAGGAGTGGATATAACTAAAGATCCTGGGCAATATATAGGGAATAACCTAACAACATTAATAGAAAGATTTAAAAACAAAGGGAAGATATGGCGTTGGTTACCTCTGTCGGTTGCAGGGAGATGCAACCTGATAAAAATGATATGGATGCCACAGCTTCTATATATATTACAGAACTCACCTGTCTGAATTCTAAAACAATGGTTCCAAAAGATAGAAATACTATTTAGAGAACTAATATGGAAGGGTAAGCAAGCCAGGATTGGTCTGAAAATACAGCAGCGTTAAAAAAAACGGGGGACTAACAGTACCCCACCCGTGGAGCTATTTCATAGCAGCACAGTTACAACAAATGAGAGGGTATAATAATTCACAAGGTGGGGACACAAATGGAAAATTAGTCGTGCAGGGTACCAAGCACAAGCTATTAGTAGAGGTGATTTAAGGAGGAACCTTCTTTATCAAGACACCCACTTTCACGCTGATAAGGAAAGTATGGGAAGCGACTAAAAAGCTGTTGGAATATCAAGGCTTTTCTAAGTACTCACCTATATGGAATAATAGATCACTACCAGAGCTGGAGAAAGTAGAGGAGAGCAAGGGGTGGGGGAAATGTGGAACAACAAGATTAGCTCAACTATTCTTAAATCATTTCAGGAGTTGAGAGAGGAATATGGAGTGCCTAGGCAGTCCTTTTTTCAATATCTGCAGATCAGACACGCACTGGCTGAACAGTTTAGAGAGAAGCCGTTGGAATGGAGTAAGATAACAGTTCTGCAAAGGGTGATAGATGCCCAATCTTCAAGAGGTCTGATCACAATAATATATAGCGATATCTGTGAAGCGGCCACAGATGGGAAAAGTGAGTTACCCTCTAAGAACAAATGGATCAGAGATGGAGGAGAGATAACAGAGGAACAATGGAGAAATATACTGGAGGCAGGGCCAATGGTATCTTTTTCCCCCATCGCAAAGAATTTCACATCTGCTGCTGTTGTACAGAACAAATTATACACCCAAAAGGTTATTTCAGTATGGACGTAGACAGGATGGTATTTGCCCGCGGTGTGGAGAACAAGTGGGGGATCTCATACACATGATGTGGAAATGTCCTAAGCTACACAGATATTGGAAGGAGATCATAAAATTTATAAACCATACCTTTGGTGTTGTGCTGGAGGTGACACCAATGGTGTGTATAATGTGAAATATAGAGAAGAAGGTAAACATAGGTGTGAGAAGAATAGCAATAATTAGGAGCTTATTTTTAGCGAGGAAACTGATAGCGAAAAAGTGAATAGCTCAAGATCCCCAACACAAACCGAATGGATTAAAGAAATGAAAGCAACAACTGATAAAGAAAGATTGGTATATGTTAAAAGAGGAAGCTTTGGTAAAAATAAAAAGATATGAGATCCCTGGCTCACCAAAAAGGACAGATTTGGACTGTAGGAAGGGAAGATAGTGGTAATAACTTAGAGAAGGTGGAAGGAAAATAAATGGGATAGAGACTCAGCGTGCAGACTGCGAGAAAGTAGCAGAGGGGAGGAACTAAACATAAATCTATTGGTATAAAATGATATTCTTTTTCAGATTTGTCATTGGAATTAAGACACATGACATAAGAAGTATAATTAGTAGATAAGAAATGATGATTTTAAATATAGGACTATGTACACACTGAACAAAAGTGTAGTGTAACAAGTTAATATGAAGTATAATATTTTAAGAGTGGTTGAATGTATTTTGTAAATGGAAAAATCTTTCAATAAAGATTACAAGATTTAAAAAAAAAAAGTTATGTTAAGTGGGGATGTTGTATGCACAGTGGTGTCCTCACGTATTGCATCAATCTTGTCTTTGAAGTGATTAGAAATCTATTGGGCAATGAGTG
Source organism: Glandirana rugosa (assembly GCA_018402905.1). NCBI lineage: Eukaryota > Metazoa > Chordata > Amphibia > Anura > Ranidae > Glandirana > Glandirana rugosa. The sequence continues at coordinate 61,322 of BLSH010044370.1, forward strand.
ATTTAGTGGGTAGAGGGGGTGGGGAACAAAGCAGAGAGTTGAAAGAGAGCAGAGAAGAGCTGACAGGAACTGGATGACATGGTATTAATAAATGAGACAAAGTTGGTTTGTTTGATTGCATTTAGGCAGGAATTGTATTTTAGGAGGGCACATTTTTATAGGTTGAAGTCCCGTAGGGATTTTGTTTCATACCACAGTCGTTCAAGTGCATGGCAATGTCTTTTGAGTTTTTTGGTGTTGTCGGTTTTCCAGGGTTGTACCATTTAGGGCCTGGTTCTGCATATAGCTAGAGGAGCAAGTGCATCCAGTGAGGATGAGAGTGAACTGTTGTAGACAGAGATGGCCAGGTCAGGACAGGGCAGGGGAGAGATGTTGTCATAGAGGTGGCCAGTAGCAGAATAGAGAAGAGAAGGGTTAAAATGGCAAATGTTTCTGCAAGTACTTGTTTGCTGCTTGGGGGAATAGCTGGTTGGAGACAAGGATAATATGAAACTGATTAGGTTGTGATGAGAGAGAGGAAGGGGGTGTTGGTGAGGTTGCCAGGAGTGCAGAGATGGGAGAATACAAGGTCAAGGGTATTACTATTGGAGTGAGTGGGAGTGTGTGTCCATTGTGTTAAGTCAAAAGATGAGGTGAAGTTGAGAAGTTGAGCTGCAGCTGGGCTCTTAATATTAACAATGATAGTAGGTATTTCAGAGGAAGTTGTGCATTACTAGTTCTCTTCTGCAAGTTTAATCAACATTGTTCTCATGGTAAGTTGCCTTTTTCAAGTCATATTGTTATCCAGAAGGAGTTAAATTAAAATACTAGATTAAACTCTATACTGAATGTATTATTTAGTGGAATTAACACTTGATTTTTTATATTATCAGGAATAAAATCACTAATTTTATCTTCTACAAGATTCCAACTTTTCTCCTGACTGGTGCTCTCATGTATGTACTCTTACATATAATATTATATAAATCAGTGTAAATGGAGCTCATTAGACAATTTCCCACTGTAGCCAGGCCTTCGAGGCTGCATAAATATTTGAAATGAAACAGGAATGTTCAGGGTTATGTAAAACATTTTCCTCTGCTATATTAGCCATGTCTAGAAACGAAAGAAAGAATGTGACTCAGCATAATACGTGATAAAATACATGATTATAGGCTTAAGTTATGACTATCCCTTTTACTGTCTGTTGCAGCAGAAGCTCTATATTGTTTTATAATCTAGCAGACTGTAATTTATGTTAATTGTCATAAAGTAATTATTGTAACTCTGCGATCAAAACATCAAGAACGTTGGTTCTTTTCCTAGAGGCTTGGAGAAAAATGTGTACAAATAATAATGATTACTCATTATAATTGGTAAGTGCTCTATCTAAGACATGTAACTGCAAGTTACTCATCTCATTTGGCAAGCACACCAAATAAGACATGTTACTGCAGGATTTAAGCAATCATTTAACCTTTATGCTTCTACTGTGAAAAATACCTTGGCAGCCTTTTTGCAATGCTCAATTTCTACCATTTCAAGCCGAGCATTTTCCCAGGAGGGAATACAGACATCTGGTAAAATTATTGAAAGAAACACACCCAGGACTATCCCATGTTTATACACTACATCTAAAAATGTATATAGATTTCTTTTGAGAAAGATTGCATCTTATGTTTTTTTAGGCTGATCGCTATGATAAATATTCTCAGGTGTGGTCATGTTCTCAGTTGTTGAATACAAATATTACTCTGGTTATTAACATGGTATATATCTGTGAGTGCATGCTGTGTAGTGTTGAGAGAATCCGAACTGTAAAGTTCGGGTCCGTACCGAACTTTGGGGTGTCCGGGACCCGGACCCGAACCCGGACATTTGAAAAAAAAAGTTTGGGTTCGAGTTCGGGGTTCTGGTATTTGATTCCACATGTTGAATAGCTGCCAAGGGCAGCCAATCAACAAGTGTTTCACTGGTTTGCCCTTAGAAGCCATGGCCAGTGCATCATGTGACACAGCCTCTATATGGGGCTGGAGTCACCGTGCTGCATGTCATATGCTCTCAGGATAGTTTAGGGAGAGGATGCTGCTGGCTCTG
>BLSH010044370.1:67571-77601 GCA_018402905.1 Glandirana rugosa
CGGAGACGAAAGTTTTTATATATATTACAAACCCCAAAGTTTCATTAAAAGATCGTTTTTTTTTTATAAAAAAAAATATTTTTTTTTTGCTAGAAAATTACTTTGAAACCCCAAACATTATATATATTTTTGAAAGCAGAGGCCCTACAGATTATGATGGTGGGTGTTGCAATTTTTTTTCACAAAGTATTCGTGCAGCGATTTTTTAAACTAAAAAAAAAAACACTTTTTCGAATCTTAATGCACAAAAAACACATTATATTGCCCAAATGGTTGGTAAAATATAAAAGATGATCTTATGCAGAGTACATAGATACCAAACGTGTCATGCTTTAAAATTACACACACCCACGCAGTGGTGACAAACTATATACATTTTTAAAAGCTTTAAAAGCTTTTATAGGTTACCACTTTAGAATTACAGAGGGTGACTACTGCTAGAATTACTGCCCTTGATCTAACGTTCATGGTGATATCTCACATGCATGGTGCAATTGCTGTTTACATACGCCACGAGATCGATGCTTGCGTTCACCTTTGCACGCATGCACGGGGGACAGGGGTGCATTTTATTTATTTTTTAATTATTCATTTTGCTTTTTATTTTATTTTTACACTGTCCCTTTCATTTTTATTTATTTTTTATCATTTTTATCTTTATCATAGGGAATTTAAATATCCCCTATGATAAAAATAGGTGGTGGCGGGTATTTTTTTAAAATTTGGGGTCTATTAGACTCTAGATCTCTCCTCAGCCCTTAAAGCATCTGACCACACCAAGATCGGTGTGACCAGATGCTTTCCCAATTTCCCAATGGCACTGCGAAACCTAAGTCATGAAATGCTCATAGCGTCCGGTTTCTTAGGCCATAGAGATGATTGGAGCCATTCTAGTATTCGATCAGCTCTATGGTCAGCTGGCAGAACCCCAGGCTGCATTCTTGGGTTCCCTGGTGGGACAGGAGAGCCAGAGAAAACCATGGAAGATGGCAGAAGGGGGGTGTTCCCTCTCACTGTTTGTAAAAGCAGTCTAGTGGCTAATTAGCCGCTGGGATTGCTTTTACATGAAAGTCAACCGCGGGCTGAAAAGAACAATACCAAGATGATACCTATACCTGCAGGTATCATTCCGGTATAAGCACTCAAAGCCCAGCAACATACCAGTACGTCACTGGTCCTTGTTGGGCATATGTTGTAATGTTCTATTTTTTTCATGCAGCCTGCGGGTAAATGAAAAAAAAAGAATCAATCAATTGGTGGGTATGCCCGCCCTTCATTCACCCACTTCCATTGGGCATAGCACCATTCTAAAAATATAGGCCAGAGCATAGGGGCAATTGCCCCAATTTCCACCCACTGCCCCTATGCTCCAGCATATATGCTCTTTTTTAACTGTGATGGTGAAATCTCCTCCTACAGTGAAGGAATTGCTGATTTACTTATAGTGGGAGCAAACCCTGTTGCTGTCAAGAAAAATAAATCAGTGCTGCAGCTGAATGGCATATCTGAAAAGCAAAAAAGGATTAATAAAATACAGTAAACATATCTGCAAAGAAAACATTGTAAAATACAGTAACAATAGAACATTACAGGTAAGTAGTAACGTATAAAAAAAATTACATACCTGCAAAGAAAACATGATAAAAAACATTAACATTACAGAGAGAATAGAGAGAAAACAATAGAGAGAGAAGAACAAGAAACTGACAACTGTTTAACAATAACATTAATGGTTCCAGGTTAGGGTCTCTCAAAATGCGGTGACATCTTTGGAGATCCTGTGACAGTGTGCCCTATGTGTAGTGCTGTTACCTACGCTAATACTCAACTAGTAGGTGGTAGCGCTGGAAACAGTCACCGATGCAAAGACCAGGCTGGTCAGGACAGGATGGACAATAATAACGGGTGTCACGCCTGTATCCGCATCGTTTGCAGACACAACATCTTTTTTGGGGGGGCTCGGTTGGTAGGGAACGGCATGCTGAAAATGCCACTCATGCATTTGGATTTGGAGGTTGGGGTGCAGCACCATCTGGAAACAGAAGGGCTGTGACAATCTCTTCCTGGAATTTAAGGAAGAATCCAATCCATCCTGACGCTTTGTATAGCACATAAGCGTTCAGCAAAGACAATTGGAATAGGTATACAGACTCTTTTTTGTACCAGCGTTTGGCCTTAAAGGCAAGTAAGTACGGCATTAATAACTGGTTGTTGAGGCCTACCCCTCCCATATTAAGGTTATATTCGTGGACACCGTGGGGGTTCTTCACAACACTAGTTTCCATTTGAATTTATGTCTGCGTGAAGGGAATAAAGAACAACAAATTTCTCTACTAGTAGCCCTCAACTTCACTGCGAGCAAATTACTATTTCTCAAGCAGACTCTTTCCTCCATCGGGATTCTGCCAGCTGTTGGGGGAAGCCCTGGCGATTAGATTGCATGGTGCCACATACGTCAATTCCTTGATTAAAAAGATGACTAAAAAGTGCCACGTTTGTGTAGTAATTGTCAACGTACAAAAGGAACCCCTTTCCGAATAATGGTGACACCAAGTCCCAAACAATCTCACTAGTGCTCTCTATGTAGTCCAGGCAGTTGGGGGGACTATCTTTTCCCTCATAAACCATAAAACTACACGTATAGCCTGTGGCCCTGTCACAGAGCTTATACATCTTGACCCTGTATCTGGCACGCTTGCTGGGGAGGTACTGCTTGAAAGCAAGATGGCCAGAAAACTTAATCAGGGACTCGTCTACACAGACAACTTGATCTGCAATAAACCAGGCTGCAAATTTTTGATTGAAGTAGTTTACGAGGGGCCAAATTTTGTGGAGCCGATCAAATCCAGGGTCACCCCGAGGACGGCAGAATTCATTGTCGTTGAAGTGCATGAACTGCAAGATCTGCTCGTGTTGTGCCCTGGTTGTGGAAGCAGAGAACACGGGCATATGGTAAATTGGGTCAGTGGACCAATATGGCCGCAACTCAGATTTTTTAGTTATGCCCTTGAGGAGGGAAAGGCCCAGAGAGGTCTTAAATTCGGAAACTGTAATAGGTTTCTATTCTCTGGCAAGGGACAAATGGTGATTAGGAGCGATGAATTGACCAGCATACAAATTGCTTTGGTTCACAATAGATCTATAGAGATCTTCTGTGAAAAATAGAGAATAAAAATCAGGTGCTAGCAGGTATCTGGGCTGATCCCGCTAATGCTGCATTTTTTAGAACACTGATCTACTGGGGACGCTAATATAGATCTGATCAGATCACAGATATTGATCTGTTCAGATACTACTAACTAACCTATCTAGTGTATGTGTGCGTGTTAGAGTACCTGAAGCTGATTTGACCCTGCTGGGGATTGACGCTAAAACCCAGCTAATGTCACTGCCGGGATATCAGGGGGTTAAAACCTTTATATATTTATATCTTTACATAAAGATGGCCTAGGCTATAAGAAGATTGCCAAGACCCTGAAACAGAGCTGCAGCACGGTGGCTAAGACCATACAGCGATTTAACAGGACGGGTTCCACTGAGAACAGGCCTCGCCATGGTTGACCAAAGAAGCTGAGTGCACATGCTCAGCGTCATATCCAGAGGTTGTCTTTGGTAAATAGATGTATGAGTGCTGCCAGCATTGCTGCAGAGGTTGAAGGGGTGGGGCGGTCAGCCTGTCAGTGCTCAGACCATACGCCACACACTGTATCAAATTGGTCTGCATGGCTGTCGTCCCAGAAGGAACCCTCTTCTAAAGATGATGCACAAGAAAGCCTCCAAACAGTTTGCTGAAGACAAGCAGACTAAGGACATGGATTACTGGAACCATGTCCTGTGGTCTGATGAGACCAATATAAACTTATTTGGTTCAGATGGTGTCATGCGTGTGTGGCGGCAACCAGGTGAGGAGAACAAAGACAAGTGTGTCTTGCCTACAGTCAAGCATGGTGGTGGGAGTGTCATGGTTTGGGACTGCATGAGTGCTGCCAGCACTGGGGAGCTACAGTTCATTGAGGGAACCATGGATGTCAACATGTACTGTGACATAATGAGGCAGAGCAAGACCCCCCTCCCTTCGGAGACTGGGCTGTAGGGCAGTATTCCAACATGATAATGACCCCAAACACACCTCCAAGACAACGACTGCCTTGCTAAAGAAGCTAAGGGTAAAGGTCATGGACTGGCCAAGCATGTCTCCAGACCTAAACCCTATTGAGCATCTGTGGTGCATCCTTAAATGGAAGGTGGAGGAGCGCAAGGTCTCTAACATTCATCAGCTCTGTGATGTCGTCATGGAGGAGTGGAAGAGGACTCCAGTGGCCACTTGTGAAGCTCTGGTGAACTCCATGCCCAATAGGGTTAAGGCAGTGCTGGAAAATAATGGTGGCCACACAAAATATTAACACTTTGGCCCAATTTGGACATTTTCACCTAGGGGTGTACTCACTTTTGTTGTCAATGGTTTAGACATTAATGGCTGTGTGTTGAGTTATTTTGAGGGGGCAGCAAATTTACACTGTTATATAAGCTGTACACTCACTACTTTACATTGTAGCAAAGTGTCATTTCTTCAGTGTTGTCACATAAAAAGATACAATAAAATATTTACAAAAATGTGAGGGGTGTACTCACTTTTGTGAGATACTATATAAATATATATATGGTAGGTAACCTCACTAAATTAAAGACTACCTAGCTAACTAGCATCACCTGTGACACCAATACAGTGACCACAGATGACAGGGGGCAAACAAAGGGTTAAAACCTTTATTAGGGGGGTTAAGGGGGGAACCTGGGACTACTACTACCTACCCTAAGGTGATTTAGCAGTGGTTTTAAAAGCACAATTTTTTTTTAAAAAAAATCACTTTTTTTAATTAAAATATAAGACAACAGTAAAGTTAGCCCAAATGTTTTCTATATTGTGAAAGATAATGTTACGCTATTTTGTCCCATTTCTGGATGTTTTGTACCTGTTGTCGGATTACATGTCTATAATGTTATGGACTGAATATTCTCAATAAAAAGCAATTCTGCTCGGATGTGCAGTCATCCAGTGACTTCTTTACTTGCTCTCTCCCACCACCATGCTTGACATTAGGCAAGACAAACTTGTCTTTGTACTCCTCACCTGATTGCTGCCACACACGCATGCCACCATCTGAGCCAAATAAGTTTATCTTGGTCTCATCAGACCACAGGACATGGTTCCAGAAATCCATGTCCTTAGTCTGCTTGTCTTCAGCAAACTGTTTGAGGGCTTTCTTGTGCATCATCTTTAGAAGAGGCTTCCTTCTGGGACGACAGCCATGCAGACCAATTTGATGCAGTGTGCAGTGTATGGTCTGAGCATTGACAGGCTGACCCCCCACCCCTTCAACCTCCGAAGCAATGTTCGCAGCACTCATACGTCTATTTCCCAAAGACAACCTCTGGATATGACACTGAGCACGTGCACTCAACTTCTTTGGTCGACCATGGCGAGGCCTGTTCTGAGTGGAACCTGTTAGACTGCTGTATGGTCTTGGCAACTATGCTGCAGCTCAGTTTCGGGGTCTTGGCAATCTTCTTATAGACTAGGCCATCTTTATGTAGAGCAACAATTCTTTTTTTCAGCTCCTCAGAGAGTTCTTTAGCATGAGGTCCCATGTTGAACTTCCAGTGACCAGTATGAGAGAGTGAGAGTGGTAACACCAAATTCAACACACCTTCTCCCCATTCACACCTGAGACCTTGTAACACTAATGAGTCACATAACACCTGGGAAGGAAAATGGCTAATTGGGCCCAATTTGAACATTTTCACTTAGGGGTGTACTCACTTTTGTTGCCACTGGTTTAGACATTAATGGCTGTGTGTTGAGTTATTTTGAGGGAACAGTAAATTTACACTGTTATACAAGCTGTACACTCACTACTTTACATTGTAGCAAAGTGCCATTTCTTCAGTGCTGTCACATGAAAAGATATAATAATTTATTTACAAAAATGTGAGGGGTGTACTCACTTTTGTGAGATACTGTATACAGCTAATTCTGTGTATAGTATATAGAGTCAGTTCAGGCAGTGTAAGAATAAATATGTACAGTATATAGTGTATATATATATATATATATATATATATATATATATTACACTGCCTTCAGTGTAGACTATATATACAGCTCATTCAGTGTATAGTATATAGAGTCAGTTCAGGCAGTGTAAGACTATACATACAGTAGAGTTACATTGTTCTGCCACCACCACCACCTAAGGCCCAAATTTTCTGCACCTGTTTGCCTGGGGCATGTCATTGCAATGTTTGAAATAAATTACAACAGCAGGCCTGTTCCTGCGCCCAACAAGAGTAATTGTGAGGGATTACAGTGTTTTGCCACCACCAACACTCAAGGCCCAATTTTTCTGCACCTGTTTGACTGGGTCATGTCATGCTCTTAAAGTAGACAATTGTTTTTTTTTGCAAGTGTCATTTATTTTTTTATGGCATTTTAGCGTAAATATGAGATCTGAGGTATTTTTGACCCCATATCTCATATTTAAGAGGTCCTGTCATGCTTTTTTTCTATTACAATGTTTACGTTCCTTGTAATAGGAATAAAAATGACCCATTTTTTCTAAATGGACAGTGTAAAAATAAAAAATAACAAGTAAAATAAATAAGAAAAAAAAAAAGTAAAGCGACCCATCCCGCCGAGCTCATGCGCAGAAGCAAACACATACATAAGTCCCACCCACCCAAAATCCAAACCTGGCCCTTCGAGTCTGGTATGAATTTTAAGGGGAACCCCGTGCCACAATTTAAAAAAAATGACATGGGGGTCCCCCCAAAATCCAAACCAGGCCCTTCGGGTCTGGTATGGATTTTAAGGGGAACCCCATGCCAAATTTTAAAAAAGAACTGCTTGGAGGTCCTTCCAAAATCGATACCAGACCCTTATCTTAGCAAGCAGCCTGGCAGGGCAGGAGGGGGGGAAGAGTGAGTGCTCCCCCAGAATCGTACCAGGCCACTTGCGTTCAACATGGGGAGGGTGCTTTGGGGGACTTTAATAAGGGGGCCCCCAGATCCCACCCCCCATGTGAATGAGTATGGGGTACATTGTACCCCTACCCATTCACCAAAAAAGGAGTGTAGTAGTTTACAAAGAACAATAGGCATTTTTTGACAAGCCCTATATTGTAAAATAGCTCTTTTTCTTTCCCCGATTCTTCTTCTTTCTTCCTCCGGTCTTCCTCCATCTTTTCCTGCCCCGCTTCTTTTTCTAGTCTTCAGCTTCTTCTTTCGGTCTTCTTCCTTCCTCTCCTCATCATCTTCTTCATCTTCTTCTTCCTCCTCTTTCTCTGCCACCGCTGCTACTGCCATGACATCCAGAGGTGACACCCAGATTGGGCAGTCTTCAGTTTGACAGTTATTTTATAGGTAATGGCTGGGCCACGCAGCGGCTTAACTGAGTGACCCTGCCCCCTTCCGACGCCATGTGACATCAGAGGGGGGGTGGGGTCACCCATTTACATCACTGGGTGGCCCAGTCCCTTCTTATAATATAACTGTCAAACTGAAGACCGCCCATTCTGGGAGTCACCTCTGGACGGCATGGCAGAAGAAAGAGGAAGAAGAGGGACTTGTCAAAAACTGTCTACTGTTTTTTGTAACACTACTACACTCCTTTTTTGGTGAATGGGTAGGGGTACAATGTACCCCTACCCATTCACAGGGGGTCGGGATCTGGGGGCCCCCTTATTAAAGGGGTTTCCAGATTCTGATAAGCACCCCACCCGCAGACCCCCACAACAACCGGCCAGGGTTGTGGGAAAGAGGCCCTTCTCCCCATCAACATGGGGACAAGGTGCTTTGGGGGGACCCCAAAGCAACCTTCCCATGTTGAGGGTATGTAGCCTGGTATGGTTCGGAGGGGGGCTCTCGCTCATCCCCCCTCCTACCATGCCATGCGTGCTCGGATAAGGGTCTGGTATGGATTTTGGGGGACACTCATGCCATTTTTAAAAAGAAATTGCCACAGGGTTCCCCTTAAAATGCATACCAGACATGAAGGGCCTGGCACAGACTTTGGGGGGACCCCTATGCAATTTTATTTTTAATTTTAGCCGAAGGGCTTGGTATGGACTGGTATGGACTGGGGGGGACCCCCATGCAATGCTTACAAATGTCATTTTGCGGTGGCACGGTTCTAAACATCGCACAGATGAACCACTTCACAGGCATACTAAGGGGACCCCCAGGCACGATATTTAAAGGAATATATCATTTTTATTTTTTCACTTTAATCATCACTGCTACTGAAAAAAACGATTGATTTAAAAAAGTTTTTTGCATCAATACATATCCCCAAGGGCAGTACCCAGGTCCCCATACACTTTTTTATGGCAGTAACTTGCATATAAGCATTTAAAATGAGCACTTTTGATTTTTCATGTTCGAGTCCCCTTGATTTTAATAGGATTCGCGTGTTCGCACAAATTTTTTGCCTGTTCAAAAGTTCTGGTGCGAACCGAACCGGGGGTGTTCGGCCCATCCCTACTGGGGATGCTCCTTCTCTAATGGCACTTTGTACATATCTAATGGCACCAGAATCAAGATCTTTTGATCTTTAATTCTTGACAGTTACCATATTTTTAACTATGTGACACCAGCTTTGTGAACTCCTCACAGAAAAGCCCACTAAAAATAATCCCCATCTTCCACAAAAAAAAAAAATCAGATTTTGGATTTTTTTTTATCCTTCCAGCTAGACAGCTTATACAAAGGCACTGGAAAAATTGCTAACACCCAAACCAGCTGAATGGTTGGAGAAAATGAACTAAATAATGAGAATACAAAAATCGAATCTCCCCCCGCCAGAACACACCGGTCAGTGTTCGCAGCCATTGGCTGCCAATGCTGATCGTATGCCGATCAAATGCTAGTTTTCTAGCATGCCCGTTTGACAGAAGCTGGCCGTTCAGACAGCTTCTGTTGGACAGGTTGAAATACTCACGGGCAGAATTTCGGCTGGTTTCTGTTGAACTATATTCAGTTTGTGCATACCAGGCTTTATGTACACTTTGGCTTGTAGAGACTCACAGGAATTAAAATATCTAAGACTAAATTTGTGTACCCTAATCAATAGCAAAAATCCTAAATACTACTTTCTGTTAGATAGAAAGCATTAATGACTCCAGAAAGCTTTTCCCTCCCATACTTCCCGTTCTTCCTCCTATACTTCCTCTTCAAATTTACATCTGCACAATCTCTTGACCAATATGTTACTCAATGAGTCATAATAAACTTTGGGAACCATTTATACTACCATCATGAAGTTAGCAGATAAAACAGCACTTGTTATTTATTTCTCACTTTATTTACTGTTGGTACTCTGAAAGATGCTATCATTTTGATTTTATTTGAGCCTCAGATTAAATAAGGTGTTACCATAGTATTCATATTTTGTTGTGACATTGTCCTTCCATATACGATTATTTTCTTATATTTTCTTATATTTCTATTTCTGGATATTTTACTTTATTAAATTATTTACTCTGTCTTCCACCTTTGTTTAAAAAATCAGATACAAAAAATAATAGAGTTATGCATTCAATAAAAATAAAATCATTCCCTCATTCTCCTTTAAAAAAACTTTAAACCACTTTGTTCAACTTTCTATGGAATGGTAAATGACATAGGATCGCTAAATCCATCTTAAAAAAAAAAAGGAGGTGTTGATCTTCCCACACTTAGCTAAATACTACCTAGCTGCCCAACTCCGCTTTATGTCCCCCTGGCAGGGCTGGCTCAAGACATTGTGCTGCCTGGGTCCAAGAATAAAATGCTAACCCCCCCCCCCAAAAAAATTCACACCCACCAAAAGGCCCCCACATCCATTATGTTATATCATGATAATTAAAACTAAAATTAAATCTACCAGGAAATCAGAATTACATGCAACACCACCTGCAGACTGCGGGGGGGGGGGGGGGTGGACCTTAAGGGATTAAAGCATAAAAATAAAATACCTGGCAGATCCTACCTGGTT
>BLSH010044370.1:96024-109739 GCA_018402905.1 Glandirana rugosa
ACAACGCATCCGACTCCGCCGTACTAAACCTGTCCCTAACCTACACCAGAATTTTCCTGTCAAGTCTCAGATCCCAATGGGGATCGTGGGACCGTACACCCCTGCGTGATTATCAACACGGTAACTAGACTTGTCTCTTCAGTTCCCTACCCCGTGCACCCCCTCCTTTATATTACTCGAGTCAAAATCTATCTAAGTCAAACTCCTTCACGACACTGTAGGTCCGACTATACAGACAATCATTCCGTCACTAGACACTCCTCTAACTACCAACTATTAGTGCGTCCCCACATGCCAGGGTGCTAGGGGTAACCCTAGACTCTGAACTGTCCTTTTAAGACCACATCCAATCCCTGTCCAAATCATGCCGCCTCAGCCTACGCAACATCTCTAGAATACGCCCCTTTTTAACCAATGACACCAGCAAGCTTCTTATTCACTCTCTGGTTATCTCTCGCCTCAACTACTGCAACTCTCTCCTCATTGGACTACCTTTGCACACTTTATCCCCCCTTCAGTCAATAATGAATGCTGCTGCAAGACTTATTTACCTTGCCAACCGCTCAGTGTCCTCCACCCCTCTCTGCCAATCTCTCCACTGGCTTCCACTCACCCAATGTATAAAATTCAAAGTACTAACAATAATTTACAAAGTCATCCACAACTCTGCCCCCAGCTACATCTCTAACCTGGTCTCAAAATACCAACCAAGCCGCCTTCTTAGGTCCTCCCAAGACTTCCTGCTCTCTAGCTCCCTTGTCACTTCCTCCCATGCTCGCCTCCAGGATTTCTCGAGAGCTTCTCCCATCCTTTGGAACTCCCTACCCCAATCAGTCCGACTGTCTTCTAATCTATCAATCTTTAGACGATCCCTGAAAACCTTTCTCTTTAAAGAAGCCTATCCTGCTTCTACCTAATACTCTTTCTTTTTACATCAGCTCATCCCCCACAGCTTTTACCTTTTGTATCAATTGACCCTCCCTCTTAGATAGGGTCAATCGATACAAAAGGCAATAACTGTGGGTGAGGAGCTGATGGAAAAAGTAAAAAAGTGTATTAGTTAGAAGCAGGATAAACTTCTTTAAAGAGAAGGGTTTTCAGGGATCGTCTAAAGATGGATAGATTAGGGGACAGTCGGGCAGATTGGGGGTAGGGAGTTCCAAAGGATGGGAGAAGCTCTGGAGAAATCCTGGAGGCGAGCATGGCAGGAGGTGACAAGGGAGCTAGAGAGCAGGAGATCTTGGGAGGACCGAAGAGAGCGGCTTAGTTGGTATTTTGAGACTAGGTTAGTGATGAAGCTGGGGGGCAGAGTTGTGGATAGCTATGTAAATTATTGTTAGTACTTTGAATTTTATTTGTTGGGTGAGTGAAAGCCAGTGGAGGGATTGGCAGAGAGGGGTGGAGGACACTGAACAGTTGGTAAGGTGGATGAGTCTTGCAGCAGCATTCATTATGGACTGCAGGGGGGATAGTGTATGTAAAGGTAATCCAGTGAGGAGAGAGTTGCAGTAGTTGAGGTGAGAGATAACCAGGGAGTGAAATAGAAGCTTGGTGATGTCATTGGTTAAAAAGGGGCGTATTCTAGAGATGTTGCGGAGGCTAAGGTGGCATGATTTGGATTGGATGTGGGTCTGAAAGGACAGTTCAGAGTCTAGGGTTACCCCTAAAACCCCGGTATGTGGGGATGGACTGATAGTTGTGCCATTGATCTTGACAGAGAAGTCAGGGGAAGGGGCATGTGGGGGAGGAAATATTATGAGCTCAGTTTTAGCTAGATTCAGATTGAGGAAGTGGGGTGACATCCAGTCTGATATGTCTGTTAGTAAATCAGTGATGTGAGAGGAGACTGATGGGGTGAGCGTAGCGGTAGAGAGATAGATATGGGTGTCATCGGCATATAAATGGTAGCGGAAGCCATGGGAGGCTATCAGCTGACCCAGGGAGGACATGTAGATCGAGAATAGCAGAAGTCCAAGGGCAGAACCTTGGGGGACACCAACGGTAAGAGGAGTTGGAGAGGAGGAAGTGGAGTTGTAAGTGACACTGAAGGTGCGGTGAGAAAGGTTAGATTCGAACCAACGGAAAGCACAGCAATGGAGACCAAGCAGGAGGGGGTGATCAACTATATCAAAGGCAGCAGAGATGTCCAAGAGTAAGAGTATAGAATAATGACTGTTGATTTTAGCTGTTAGTAAGTCATTTGTGAGTTTTAGGAGAGCAGTTTCTGTGGAGTGCTGTGGACAAAATCCAGACTGAAGGGGATAAATAAAATGTGCAGACAGTCCTTGGTCATAATTCAAGGATTGGATTCGAAAAGAGGAGAAGACATAGATCCACCACGGGTGAAAGTAGGGCTTAATTGAATGGGTACACAACACTGTGACAACTACCACCACAGTTCACTCAGGCTGCTCACCTCCTCACATAGATCCCTGGGTATACCAGTCAGGTCTTACAAGCATTTCCCAACACTGGGACAGAGATGTGTGACATTTAGATGCAGATCCTTTATATCCCCAATCTCGTTATCAGAACATCAGGCCGATGTAGACCATACACATTCCCAAAGGTATGCAAAACAATATAAAGAAATCGAATGCTCTCTGTATAGTAAAATTTATTAAAGGATAAAATCAATGCACTTACATAACTAGCACTTAAACCAAGTGCCAGGTGACAACACATGTGCATCCGCAATGTACAGTATGATGCTCCTAGAGGCGACTGTGACCAGCGCGACATTAACCTCCCTAACGCCCGCACGCGTATCGTCCGTGGGCGGGACTTCTTCAGCTAATACAGAGGTCTCCGTTCATCGCTTCCTTTTAGATCACAGACATAATGCACTGATTGGGTCGGCCAATCACGTGACATATTGTCCCGGAATTTAAGGGAGCCTAGGTGTCAGTGATCTGGTTTATCACATGACCAGTCACCATGGAGACGATAATGCAATCAGCAAAATGCCATTGGAGCCCGGGATCGCAAGCACTCCACCTGTAAATGCATTACGCCTAGACTACCTTATTGGCAGTGTATTGTAACAAATGGATCCATAAAAAATAAATTAATGGCAGCATTCTTACCTCATTCAGGGGTAATCCCGCCCCCTTCAGGTGAACCTAAGAATTACCAATACATTATAAAACATCATAATAAATATAAAACCATAACGCCTTGTCACAGCCACTTTCCAGAAGACTCATACTCCGTACATATTGGAAAATCGAGCCGATTAAAATACAAATACATCCAGAATGAATAAATACAAAAAATGAATATACAAAAAAAGGAATATACAAAAAATTAACCATCAGAAATAAAACAATTCAAATCAAATTCAACATTTAAACATGTGTGAACCTGTGTGAATATATACAGAAGGACTCACGTTGGCTAAGTTGTCGGACATAGTGGCCCCCCCCTCCATTCATTAGTAACATTCTCCAACCCCCAAAATTTAAGACCCCTAGGGTCACGATTATGGAATCTTTTGAAATGCTTGGAGACATTATGGGTGACCCGACCTTTTTTAATATTATTCACGTGTTCCCTCAGTCTATCTTGCAGGGGTTTAGATGTACGTCCTACATACTACAAACCGCAGTCGCATTGTAGCATATATACTACCCCTGCAGTTGAACACATGATAAGGTCATCTGTTTTGTACTGTTTGTTAGTGGCTTTTGTCACAAACTCCTTACGGTTTTTCTAATTATTTTTAGCATGCTTGCAGGCCACACATCGGCCACAAGCATGGAAACCTCCAAGGAATTAAAAAAGACCATTCTGAGACTGTACCGGTGGATTAATCACCCCAGGGGCTAATATGTTTCGAAGGGAAAGAGCCTTCCTATAAATAAGGGCTGGACGCTCAGGAAGAACTGACCCCAGTATCCTATCCTTCTTCAATATAGGCCAATGCTTCTGAACTATTTTTTCAAATTTCTTATACTGTACTGAATATTATGGTCCAGAACCATTCTAAAGTTGGAATCCCCTATCATACTCTGTTTGGTTCTGTCCCCTACTGTTTCTTTTTCCTTATTCAGTTGGTCCGGATCACAACCCTTTTGCTAGAAACGGGCAGCTATGACTTGGGATTGTAACACATAATCCTCTTCCTTTGAACAGTTCTGTCTTAATCGGATGAACTGTTCCCTGGGAATGTTACACAGCCAGTTACGATGATGACAACTTCCTGGTGGAATGTAAGCATTCCGATCCGTGGGTTTGAAGTGGTTCATCATCTTAAAACAATTCCCATCCTTTATAATCTCCAAGTCCAGAAACACTATACGCTCACTGTTAATGTTCCACGTGAGGGAGATGTTCTTAGTATTGGCATTAAGTATGTTCATAAAGCATTCCAGACCAAATACATCCCCTTCCTATACCATAATGAGATTGTTAATGTATCTGCGGTAGCATATAAATTCCTTAGGGCGCTCTTTGAATACCACCTCTTCCTCCCAGTGGGCCATGAAAAGATTGGCCACACTGGGAGCAAACCTGGCCCCCATCGTGACACCTCTGGTTTGCAAGTAGAATTGTTTATCATGCCAAAAATAATTCTTGGATAAACAAAAATCCAGACTTTGCAACAGAAATTCTTGGTGTTCAACAGAGAGGTCAGAAGAGGATAGTGCCCAATGTACCGAGGATGGTGCATCTTCATGTTCAATAATTGTATACAGGGAACTAACGTCCGCTGTAACAAGAAGGCTAGCTGAAGATGCTGCAAGTGTTTCAAATATCTGTATGACTTACTTAGTGACCCTCAAGAATGCAATAGTTTTAATAACCAAGGGTTGTAGGAAACCACAGGGCTGTAGATAAGGGGGGGTTTGGGGTGTTCAAACCCCCCCCCCCAGAGCATCCTGCCAAAAATAAAAAGTGTCTCTGCCCTGTCATCTCTCATGGCGCCAGCACCGCAACAACAAACAGCAGAACACAGCAGTCAGTATTGCGGGCGAAGTGGATGCAGCAGGTCGGGTGTAAGGCACACCGTCACAGGCACTTACATCACGCTGTTATGACCAGGCTGTGCTGGGTTCACGGCGGACAGATCATAGACACAGAGGAGCGGGCGGCTCTACACTCTGTACTTCCCGCCTTAGACTTCGGAAGAAAATGAAGCAGAGAACATGCAAGGAGGCAATACTGCTGCTAAGGAGCTGAGCCTCCCTCTTTCCTTTTCGGCTAGCTTGCTGCCTGAGAGACGTTCACCACAGACCACTTACCACCACTGCTGTGCTGCCATTGAGGTAAATGAGTCTGTGGCAACTGGCAAAATTATTCACTATTCACCCAAGTCGTGGGTTACCATTTTCCACTGCTCGTTTGGTACTGACTGTCTAGCCTGGCTCTGTCAACTATGTTGTGGTGCTGACTGCAGAGCCAAAGGGCTGAGGGTTTGTCAGGCACAATAACTTTGCTGCTAGAGCCAGGCTGGACTGTTTGCTGCCCTCAGTGCCCGGGTCCTTTTTTAATTGTGTTGAAAAGGCAATAATGAGCCCTGGTTCACACTAAGATGTGGTGCAGAAAACCTGCAACGCATGTCCCTCACAAGGCTGTCTTTTACATGGGGCAAAAGGAGAAGCTGCCCTGGGCCTAGCCCCAGTCATTGTGGGGCACAAAGCAGCTGCCCCTTGCACCTGCACTGCCTGTAAATAAGATGGCGGCCAAATACTACTGGGGTGGAGTTGGACTACAGCTGTGCAGCTTGGTTCCCGGCTTGGTGCTCCGTCATCTCTCCCAATCCCCAACCAACCACTGCCTGACCTGCCATCATGTGACCTCCACATCCCCCTAACAGCCAATCACTCCACCCTCTAACAACCAGACCTGTGATCAGTGGGGAGGAGAGGTACAGTCCATGCTGAAAGTCTGGAACCTGTCACACAGTAAGTAAATGACATGTGTGGTGTGTGGGGACACTGACAGCACCTGTTATGGTGATCAGGAAGGACCATTGTGAATGTTCAGCAGACAATGTACAGGGATAGGAGATAAGACAGTACATGGATGGTCTCTGACCATCTCCTGTAGTACAACTGCAGTCTCTGACCATCTCCTGTAGTACAACTGCAGTCTCTGACCATCTCCTCCAGTATGTCTGCAGTCTCTGACCATCTCCTGTAGCATGCCTGCAGTCTCTGTCAATCTCTTGTATGCCTGCAGTCTCTGACCATCTCCTGTAGTATGTCTGCAGTCTCTGACCATCTCTTGTACACCTGCAGTCCCTGACCATCTCCTGTAGTATGTCTGCAGTCTCTGACCATCTGTTGTAGTACGCCTGCAGTCTCTGACCCTCTCTTGTACGCCTGCAGTCTCTGACCATCTCCTGTAGTACACCTACAGTCTCTGACCCTCTCCTTCACTATGTCTGCAGTCTCTGATCATCTCCTGTACTATGTCTACAGTCTCTGACCATCTCCTGTAGTACGTCTGCTGTTTCTGACCATCTCTTGTAGTATGTCTGCAGTCTCTGACATTCTCTTGTACATTTGCAGTTCCTGACCATCTCTTGTATGCGTGCAATCTCTGACCATCTCCTGTAGTACACCTACAGTCTCTGACCCTCTCCTGTACTATGTCTGCGGTCTCTGACCAGCTCCTGTACTATGTCTGCAGTCTCTGACCATCTCCTGTACTATGTCTGCAGTCTCTGACCATCTCCTGTACTATGTCTGCAATCTCTGACCATTTCCTGTAGTACGTCTGACCATCTCCTGTACTATGTCTGCAATCTATGACTATCTCCTGTAGTATGTCTGCAGTCTCTGACCATCTCCTGTAGTACGCCTGCAGTCTCTGTCCATCTCTTGTACGCCTGCAGTCTCTGACCATCTCACGTAGTATGTCTGGCAGTAAATGATATGCACAACCCTTTGGTGTGTCAGGGGCTGCAGTTGAGGCACTGAAAACCTCATCGGTTGGCCATCACCGGGATGCAGTCTCAAACCAAGCTATACATCCACACAACAAATGGAGTGTATGAGAGTCAAAACAAGCTGTTTTGGTTTAAAGTAGACTTCTCACCATGAAGGCCTCTTTCACACACACTGCAGTCCCTATTTTCATAGCTGTGTGTGCTCTGCTCATTGCTAATAACACGTTCTAGGAGTTTTCTGTCTATTGGTGAGTCCCCCACTTCCCCTGTCCATGGTGTGCAGGCAGTGAGATGATGTGCTGTAACCTCCAGCAACCAATCAGTGAGTGGTAATGATGTGCTTTAACCTCCAGCAACCAATCAGTGAGCAGTCATGATGTGAATGGGGGGGGCGAAGAAAATGTTAGCCCAGGGTCCAATCAATATGAAAGGTGGCCCTGATCCTGCACCATATTCAAATTACGCAGCCCTCGCAATCTACAGTGGGTGTCTGTGAAATCTTAACGATAACCCTGCTTGCTACGGGGCACACAGTGCATGCTCACTCCTGTGCTGTGTGGGTCTCCTCCCTGACCCCCCCCCCCGCTTCACCACTTGGTACCTGCTGCTGAACCCCCCCAGGACAAAAAATTATCTACGCCCCTGAATGGGGAATCAATCCTAGGGAGATTCGAAGGTTGCAATGATACAGGAGGAATGGCTACCTCCCCTGTATTAAGTTGCCATTTGTAGGCTTTCTTGCTGTTAAAGTAATTCAAATCCCTAATAAACTTTTTCTTTTTCTTATTTTGTGTTTCCATATCCCATTTAGTCAGTTTGTTTTTCAGATCACCAGACAGTTTAAGGAACTCATCAGTGTCCTGAAAGGGTTCAGTATTCTAAATGAGGTCCCTGATTTGAATTTCCAAACCTCTTATTTTTCTCTGTTTGCAAAGCAATAACAGTTCTAACAATCCCAAACCTTTTTTGGTAAAGAAGTTTCCCCAATCTGTCATAGACTCCTCATTCACCAGACCGTCATTAGGGGGAATATCCCACCTAAGTCGTCTTGGGATGAGCTTAGCAGAAATATACTGCTCAACGGTGGTAATATCCCACCAGGTTTTAACCTTCTTTTCAAAAACATGCCCGGGTTTTCCTGAAGGTATAGGACAATTCATTGCTATGTTCGGTGGGTTGATTCCTGGAAAAAATATCTTCAATTTTAACCTCTCTTTTATCAAAATATTTGAAAACCTCCATGCTGCTAGATTGTGGAAATTTGCAAAAAATAGAAAAAACAGACAGAAATAGAGAGATAGTAAAATAATTTAACTAAAAAGCAGATAAGCCCCGTAGGCCAATATTCAAATCCCAGTAATGATACAATAAAATAAACAGTGCAGCGCTAAAAGGGTACTAGATAAATAAAATGTGCAGACAGTCCATGATCATAATTCAAGGATTGGATTTGAAAAGAGGAGAGGACATAGATCCACCATGGGTGACAGTAGGACTTGATTGAATGGGTACACAACACTGTGACAACCAGCACCACAGATCACTCAGGCTGCTCACCTCCTCACATGGACCCCTGGGTATACCAGTCAGGTCTTACAAGCATTTCCCAACACTGGGACAGAGATGTGTGATGTTTAGATGCAGATCCTTCATGTCCCCAATCTCATATCAGAACATCAAGCCGATGTAGACTATACGCATTCCCAGAGGTATGCAAAACAATAGAAAGTAATCTAATTCTCTCCGTATAGTAACATTTATTAAAGGATAAAATCAATGCACTTACATAACTAGCACTTAAAACAAGTGCCAGGTGACAACAGCATGTGCATCCGCCATGTACAGTATGACGCTCCTAGAGGCGACTGTGACCA
Source organism: Glandirana rugosa (assembly GCA_018402905.1). Lineage (NCBI taxonomy): Eukaryota > Metazoa > Chordata > Amphibia > Anura > Ranidae > Glandirana > Glandirana rugosa. The sequence continues at coordinate 104,794 of BLSH010044370.1, forward strand.
GCGCAACATGAACCTCCTTAAAGCCCGCACACGTATTGTCCGTGGGTGGGACTTCTTCAGCGGATACAGAGGTCCGTCTATCGCTTCCTTTTAGGTCACAGCCATAATACACTGATTGGGTCGGCCAATCACGTGACATATTGTCCCAGAAGTAAAGGGAGCTTAGGTGACCTAATCAGTCACTTGGTTTATCACATGACTGCTCACCATGGAGATGATAATGAAATCAGCAAAATGCGCAATCCCCACTCCACACACAGGCATTGGAGCCCGTGACCGCAAACGCTCCACCTGTAAATGCATTATGCCTAGACTACCTTATTGGCAGTCTATTGGTGTGTACCCATTCAATCAAACCCTACTGTCACCCGTGGTGGATCTATGTCCTCTCCTCTTTTCAAATCCAATCCTTGAACTATGATTAGGGTTGCACCAATACCACTTTTTTGGCACTTGAGTACGAGTACCGATACTTTACCTTAGCTAGTCGCCAATACCGATTACCGATACCTATGTTTTGGTCATGTGACCATTTTTTAAAGGGAATTAAGATTTTTGTTAGTTTTCTTTAACAATGAATAACTGGAACTCTAAACGACGTATTAACCAAATAAAATGCTTTTATTTGCTTGTCAAAAAGTTCTGAAAGCTCAAATTGCACAGAACATGTAAAATATTGTCAATGACATGTAAACATCACAAGTTCACAATCAACCAAGTGCAATACAGGTCTGTAGTTTAGGCATGAGGAGAAGCAAGAACAGAACAGGAACTAGAACAGTATCATTCTGACTCAAAAACTCAAAAAGACATAGCCTTTTGTAAAAAAAAAAAAACAACAAAAACAACAACATGTCATTGTCATGTGTGCTTGTTTTTAGTGCAACTTCTTACACCTTTGTGAAAGAAACACATTTCACAGACAGTCACAGAACAAATTAATTATTTGTTCCATGATGGAAAGGAGGATGTGTTATCATTACTTAGCAGCAGTAGCACTGCAGTGCTAGTAAGGCCTCATGCACAATGCAGCTCAAAACAGCTGATGGTGTTTGAGCTGTTTGAGCCATTTCTCTGCCTGTTAACTCCCCTCCATGTCGTTAGCCAATGCCTATGCTATGTGTCCATTGGCCAGGCATTGCACACACTATAGGTGTTTCAGGAGTTTAGAGGCAGGCAGGCAGGAGAAAAAATCCAAATTAAACCTTAGGATTTTTTTCTGCCTATAAATTTCCCTGCCATTAAACTCCTGGAAGACCTATAGTGTGCAATTCATGCTTGGCTATAGACAGTTGGACACATAGGCAGTTGAGGGGAGTTAACACAGAGAAATAGCTCCAACAGCTGAAACACCTGGAGCAGCTGCATTGTTCAACTGTGCATGATGCCTTGCATTGAAAAAAGAAATGTCATCATCATGACATCATGGGGTTGATTTACTAACACTGGAGAGTGCAAAATCTGGTGCAACTGCACATGGTAGCCAATCATCTTTTAACTTCAGCTTGTTCAATCAAGTTTTGACAACAAATCCTGGAAGCTGATTGGTTTCTTTGCAGAGCTGCACCAGATTTTGCACTTTTCAGCTTTAGTAAATCAACCCCCATGTTTAAACTTTATTTACTTACATCACAATTCACAACAAGCTCACAACCCAAGTGCTGCAGCCTGCAATACAATACAGTTGATTAAATAATGTTAGGCAAGAGCAGCAAGAACAGTACCTCAAGCATAGCATTATAGTAAGGCCATGCACAATGCAGCTCAAAGCAGCTGCTTGCTCCTCCAGGCATTTGAGCTTTACTCTGCCTGTTGACTCCCCCCTCCAAGTTAGTCTATGTGACTGACTGCTGTCCATTGCACACTATATGAGGTTTAAGCTAGAAGTCAAGTGACAGGGCAGTTTCCAGGCAGCAAAGATAAACCTTGGATTTTTTTCTGTCAGTAAACTTTCCGGACACTAAATTCCAGCAGAAACAGCATATAGTGTGACTTAGACTGACTGCGCAATGGACACATAGTCTAACTATGGAGGGGAGTTAACAGGGAGAGAAACAACTCACAGACACCTGGAGGAGTAGCTGCTTTGAGATGCATTGTTAAACTGTGCATGAATTTTTTTGAATCTCAGATTTCACAGAAAAAAAAGTCATCGTTGATGACGTAAGAACAGTTCAACTTCACAACTCAAGTGGCACAGTGCAATCCAGTAGTAGTTTAGTTAAATTATGTAAGGCATGAGGAGGATGAACTAGAGGTTCTAAAACAGAACCTCAAAACTTACATTATTTTGTAAAAAAATGTGAATTTTTTTTTTTCAGATATAAAACCTTTTTTTAGGCGCTTGCTTCTACTTCAACTTCTTAAGAAACTCATGAAAGAAACAGATTTGTTCATTCAAGGATGGGAAGGACCAAGGACTGCAGTAAGGCCTCGCGCACAATACCTGCTGAAAGTAGCAGTTTCTTCTACAGCTCACGAAAAGTTGGAACAGTTGCTTTGAGGATGAGCTGAAGGGTGTAACTGTGCATGATGCCTTGTGCAGTATACAACAGGTGCTACTTTTCCAATTCAAATGCAAGTGTCAAGTTTTTTTAAGAAACAAAAGAACCTCTGCATGTTCAGTTAGAAGACGGTTTCTGGTGTCAGTCAGAATGTGTGACGCTGTACTGAAAAATCTCTCACTTTCCACACTACTGCAAGGAGCTGAAAGATATTTTTGTGCCATTTAGCCCAGAGTAGGAAATCACAGTTTATTGACTGCCCAATACCCAACAGGTTTGTCCAAAGGAGGCACAGTGACCTCTGCAAGATATACTTCGAGTTGTATGGTAGCAGCTGTGGGAGCACTGTTCTCAAATATAGATGAACAAGCAATTTCTTGAAAAACACTGTCCACACTGCTGGTAGTAGTAGTAGTAGTAGTAGGGGATGTGGTACTTGACTGTTGGTCAGTGTGAGGATTTTTGGCAAATGGTGATTTGTTGGGTGTAGCTTCCTGTACCTGTACTTGCATTTTCAGCAGGGACATTTCTTTGGCCTGCCTGCCAGAATCTGCATTTGAGAAGAACCGATCTTTATATCTAGAAGAAGAAGAAAAGCAAGACAACAACAATGTCAGTCATACAAGGCCAGCAGCAACAACGACAACTGTGGAAGATTGCTGTGGGCCTGCTGCTATAAGGGAAGGAGCCAGGAGTGGCCCACTGCTATAAGAGAAGGAACCAGGAGTGGCCCACTGGCACTGCTATAAGTGAAGGAGCCAGGAGTGGCCCACTGCTATAAGGGAAGGAGCCAGGAGTGCCGACAGGGGACCCAGCAAAACGAGTTTGTTAGGTTGGAAATTAAGTAACCAAAAACAGAGCAAGGCATGATATATTGGTAGGCAGTAACAATTATCTACCTTGGATCGAGTAAGGTAGCGATGCAGTAGAGTGCGTTTTGCTCCATGTCAGAGAAGCGTTTCTGCAAAGCAGCAAGCAATGTGTTCTTGATCTTTTTAACACCGTGGTCCTCATCTATTTCTTTCTCTGTAGCACTGTGAAGTCTTTTCATGGGTTGACCAATTTTGAGCTGAATATCTTGCAGCCGATTATATGCCAGGTTTGAATGTTTAAAGTGGCCAACTATTTTGCGCCCAACTCCCACAGCATCCGTAATGCTGCGCTGTGATAAAAGACCCTCTAAGACAGACAGCTGCAGTGTATGTGCCACAAATGAAAGACTCTGAAGACCAGCATCGTCCACACCTTTTATCATATTCCTGGCATTATCCTGGACTACCACATGGAAAGAACTTTTGGGAATGGCCCAAGTGTCAAGCATTTCTTTAAGTATGCTCGTTATAGCTTGGCCTGTATAAGAGCCTTGAAATTCCTTTGCGTGTAGCATGACTTGCTGAAGAGAGAAATTGCCATCAATCCATTGTGCAGTTAAGCTAATTACAGACACGGGACTTACACTTCTGCTTCAAATGTCCGTGGTGAAACTGATAGCATTTATTTCCTCCTGCAGCATGTTAGTAATGTGTTTCTTCACTGTGTTGTGTAATTGAGGCAAGATGACATCTGTGATGAAACGGCGACTGGGAATTTCGTACTTAGGATCCAAAAGTTTTAGAAAACCCACATTGCCAACAATTGATAGTGGCTGATTGTCAAGAACAATGAATTGGGTAACTACCTCCAATATTTTCATAGCCCTTGGGTTAACCATGGAATATTTTTCGCGTCTTGAAAGGGTTTGCTGCAGTGTCAGCTGCTGAGTGCCAGTGCTAGTAGTGACAGTAAATTCTCCATGCTCAGTCTTGTGTTACATTTTGAGGTGTTTTATTAGATTACTGGTATTATAAGAACTAACTTTTGATCCTCCTCTTGATATTTTAGCAGAACAAAGTTTGCAGTCTGCAATGCGTGAGTTGGTTTCACTAATTTTAAAATACTTCCAAACCACTGGCATTTTGCTGGCATCCCTTACACTGAAAGCCTGAAATAAATACGTCTCTGGGCAGGGAAAAAAAATAAAAAGTTTTGAGCCTTTAGAAATGCCATGGTTTTTCAAACATTCACATGTGACACTTGCAACTCAGTAAGACAAACACCTGACCGATTTTCAAAGATAATGTAAAATTGGAAATAAAGCTCTGCTGCACTCACAGATTGTGGTCTCTTGTTCTTCCTGCAGCCATATGAGCAGCATGCATCTTGATATAGACAAGTAACCCAGCCATGAACAGGAAATCCATCTGGTGTGCACTTGGGGTGTAGTAACAGAACTTGAAGCAGAACTCTACAAAAAAACAGACAGAATGTTCTTGAGAACCCAGCCGAGCCAGCAAAATAGAAACTGCACAATACCATGCGACTAGATGGACAAATGCTAGGCCAAGGTGCAAATAAAAAAAAGCATACAAAAATAAAATGCATTTGTAAAAAAAAAAAAAAAAA
>BLSH010044370.1:120579-140509 GCA_018402905.1 Glandirana rugosa
CCGTGGGTGCACTGACTCTATCGTGCCCGACGTGCGTAGGACTCGGCCGCAAATACGAATATAAGCATAAACGCCGGCTCAGGATGCGTGCAGCCCGTGCTATCTCAGTCACGTGGGTGCCCATGATAACGTCATTTATGACGAAACATGTCGGGCTGTCCTACGTATTGATGAGCACACGACCCACGTGACTGAGATAGCACGGGCTGCACGCATCCTGAGCCGGCGTTTATGCTTATTTGAGCGTTTCCCACTGTGTAAATGTGAGTAGCCAGTGGGCTTTTTGCTTAGTTCCGAATACCATACAATACTTCACCATTTGGCGTCTGTTATCTTTATACATGATGGCTACGAGTCCAACAGGACATCCGAGGACGGAGTGACACCCTACCCTTTTCACATATCAAGGCTTCTCGGCCGCTACGCCATTCTGTGTACAATCAAGTGTATTTACATCTCTAGTAAGAGTCGGTAAAATCAGAGTGTGGGGTGACACAGACGTTTCTTTATTCCATGCACCTGGTGGAAGTTTTTTTCTCTTTCCCTGGAATTTATTTTTCCGAATTTCTGGACTTTTGGTTACAAATAATATTTTTATGCACCTTAAGCGGTGGAAGCATTCCTTATCTAATTTTAACACAAAATTTATGGATTTTCACAATTATGATGTTTTGATTTGTATTGATTTCACTGATCAAGTAGCACATTATTATATGGTCTTTTAGATAATAATCACTAATTATCACAGAGAGTTGCGCAATTCCTGTTTAAAAAAAAAAAAAAAAAAAAAGACTATTAGCATGCTTTAGTAAGCAATAAAACTATAATTCTGCCACTTTACAAAACTCTGGTCTGGCCACATCTTGAATATGCCATCCAGTTCCGGTCACCAGTTCTCAGGAAGGATGTGCTGGAACTGGAGAAAGTCCAGTGAAGGGCAACAAAGCTAATAAGGGAGCTGGAGGATCTCAGTTATGAGGAACAGCTGCACACATTAAACTTATTTTCCCTGGAGAAGAGTCGCTTGAGAGGAGACATGATCGCAATGTTCAAATATCTAAATAGTGATTCTAGCATAGGGAGAAAACTTTTTAGTCTCAGGTCGCTTAAGAAGACACATGGCCACTCAATGAAGTTGGATGAAAAGCAGTTTCACCTTAGGCTGCATAGGAAGTTCTTAATGGTTAGAGCAGTAAAAATGTAGAATTCCCTTCCATAATCAGTGGTGTCAGTGGAAAATGCTGTTTGACAAAGGGGGCCATGCCCCACAATGCATAACCATGCACATTATCATCACATATGACATCATCACGGCCATCTTGTGGGCCAGCAACACTTCCTTACTGTCCACAGTGGTTCACAGTGATGTACACATACAGTCTACTGCTTCTATTGGGTTTTCCAGGTGTTCCCCTGGTTAACTTCTTGGTTCCAAGCACCTTACATCACATCCACTCAGAGGGGCTTGCTCATTACTGACCACCTGGAAGGTCGCCACCTACTGGAGACTTATTGATACGCTATTACATATCTTGTAAATGTGACTGCATATTTATTGTTTTTTTAATTTTCTTAACCACTTAGCGACCGGGCCATAGCCGAGTGACGGCTAAAGCGCGGTCACTTAATTCTGGGAGGGCATACAATGACATCCTCCCAGAATCGTGCGCACACGCGGCTGTCTGTGCCTGCTGGTCATGGATCGCGTTAAAGGGCCAATGGCCCCTGCCCTTTACCACGTAATCACTCCATCCAATGACAGAGCGATCAGTGTAAACAAACCGGCGTCATGTCTGGAGGAAGAAGATGCAGCGTGAGGTACTCTCTGCCCCCAATCCATGCCCCAATGTGCCCCAATCATTGCCCATAAAGTGCCCCAATCAGTGCTCATAAAGTGCCCCAATCAGTGTCCATAAAGTGCCCCGATCTGTGCCTATAAGTGCCCAAATCAGTGCCCAGCAGTACCCCAATCCATGCCCAGCAGTGCCCCTATCAGTGCCCAGCAGTGCCATAAAACCATGCTCAGCAGTGCCCCTTTTAGTGCCCAGCAATGCCCCTATCAGTGCCCAGCAGTGCCATATCAGTGGCCAGCAGTGCTATACCAGTGCCCAGCGGTGCTCCAATCCGTGCCATATCAGTGTCCAGCACTACCGTATCAGAGCCCAGCAGTGCCATATCAATGCCTAACGGTGCCCCAATCTGTGCCATATCTGTGCCCAGCAGTACCATATCAGTGTCCAGTAGTACCATATCAGTGCCCAGCAGTGCCATATTAGTGCCACATCTGTGCTCCATCAGCCCTCTACAGTGCCACGTCAATGTGTATTTTATGTCCCTAGAACGCCGAACAGTGCTCCCTGCATGTTGGTCCTCTGTATGTGACTACGCTGTGTAAAAGTCTCACACATGGGATAGCGCCATACTCAGGAGGAGTAGTAGAATATATTTTGGGGTGTAATTTGTGGTATGCATATGATGAGTGTGAGAAATAACCTGTTAATATGGCAATTTTGTGAAATAAAAATTGTCATTTTTTTTTTATTTATAATGCAAAAAATAAAAACACCAGTGGTGATTAAATACCACCAAAAGAATGCTCTATTTTTGTGAAAAAAGGACAAAAATGTAATATGGGTATAGTGTTGCATGACTGAGTAATTGTCATTTAAATTGTGAGAGCGCTGAAAGCTGAAAATCGGTCTGGGTGTTAAGGGAGTTTAAGTGCCCAGTGGTCAAGTGGTTAAATATATTAAAAAATGCTACACTTAGGTAGTGGCACTTCTCCCCTTTTATGTTTTCTCTTGCAAAGTAAATGGCCTATTTGGCTTTATTATATCAATCCTAGATTATTTACAAATACAACAGTTTGAAGATAATCAATTTATCCAGAAGTTGTGAGAACTGTGTCATTTCATAAACTAAGAGGCGCTGACACAATTAAAAGCCTTGAGACTAAAGGTAAAATTATATTATATTCAAACAGCTACTTTACTATTCAAGCTGGATAGTCATATTACCTGCTCTACAAAAATGTCTATTTTCTGTATTTGTACTCATTTAAAGATCATTCACTGTACAAAATACAGACACCAGACACATTGTTTCTTAATAGTCCTCATGAGTGGTCATAAGATCCTTTAAGATAAAAAAAATACATTATTTTGGGCAGAATATGGGTGCTATTTCTCTGGCAACAATCTGTTAAGTACAAGCCATGGCACTGCCTTAAAACAGACAGATTTGTCATATGAAATTACGAATAAGTGCAGAGACCAGATCTAAGCATGTGTCCATTTGCATTACTTCTGTCACAATTAGTCTGGTAAAATCCATCTTCCACACATTTCAAAATGTGCGGTGAGCATATTTTATTTTATTTATTTTTTTTATTTATCTTGCTTTCTGAGCCATCAAACAGACAAAAACAAATAAATGTGCAATTTTGCCAGAGCTTTTCCCAAATAAAAAAGTAAAACTTATAGGTGTCCTTTTTTCATCAAATCAAAAAAGCTATACTAATATTTTAACAATGTTTTCCAGATAAGCTAATTTGCTTTATTTCCTGCGGTGAAACTCTATATCCCTTTAAGTGGCAGATCCGAACTAGACTTATAATTGTTAAATTTTTAGTGGGGATTTGTCAATTGCTCTTGCTTGAACCTGTATTAATAATGAATTCCTTTACATATATCTTCATAATGTTGCAAGGGTGTCTGTATGTACCTAACTATACTGACATTATTTGCCAAGGTACATGGTCCTACTGCCCTACTGAAATTTATTTATTGTGGTGTAACATGTTTATCACATATTTTGCTCACAATTTAACCACTTCAGCACCGGAAGGTTTTACCCCCTTAATGACCAGGTAATTTTTTGCGATAATGCACTGCATCGCTTTAACTGACAATTGCGTGGCCGTGCGCCGCTGTACCCAAACAAAATTGATGTCCTTTTTCCCCACAAATAGAGCTTTCTTTTGGCGGTATTGGACCACCTCTGCGGTTTTTATTTTTTGCACTATAAACAAAACAATTTTGAAAAAAAAACAATATTTTTTACTTTCTATTATAATACATATCCATAAAAAAAAAAAAAAAAAAAACGTATTCATCAGTTTAGGCCAATATATATTCTTCTACATATTTTTGGTAAAAACAATTGCAATAAGCGTATATTGATTGGTTTGCGCAAAAGTTATAGCATCTACAAAATAGGGGATACATTTATGGACTTTTATTTTTTTTCTTATGTTTTTACTGGTAATGGCAGCGATCTGTGATTATTAGCGAGACTGCGACATTGTGGCGGACAAATCTGACACCAAGGGACAGTTTTTGGGGACCAGTGACATTATTACATTGATCAGTGCTATAAAAATGCACGTATCAATGTATAAATGACACTGGCAGGGAAGCGGTTAACACTAGGGGGCGATCAAGGAGTTAACTATGTTCCCTGGGTGTGTTCTTACTGTGTGGGGGCTGGGCTGCCTGGGACCACAAAGAGATGGCTGTTCCTGATCAGTAGGAACAGCAGATCCCAATGTTGTTCCCTGTCGGAATGGGGATCAGCCTTGTATACATAGGCAGATCGCCATTCTGTCTCACTGTACTGGATCGTGTGTGGCTGGTGGACATTGAGTCTGCAGGACCCGTGGGCGCGCTCCCGCATTGTGCAGCGGGCGTGCATGTGTGCCCACAGTTTCACATACACAGACCGACTTGGGGGTACGTCAGTTTGCGCAGGACAGCCGACCTGCCGCAATATATATACTGTGGCTGGTTGGCAAGTAGTTAGAACTAAATTAACTCTTGAACATTTGAACTGCTATGTACTGTTCATAGAATCTCAATTTAATCTTTTCAGTGTAGCCACCCTGCCATGAGCATTTTTTTTACAATTTTTTTTTAACACACTGTAAACAGCAATACAGTGTTATCATTGACATTGTGCTACTTTGGGGAAGTGATCGGGATTTTTTTATTACATATTATGATTGCTTATACCAGTGAATTTTACTGGTATAAGCAACCATTTTTACTAAATAAAATTGATTAATTCAGTGTGTATTGTTGTGATTAGTTGTGATTGGCCATAGCTAATCACATGGTGCAGATGGGCTGTGATTGGCCCTGTCTGTAGCATGTGATCACTATGACCGATCAAAGCTAGCAACATAGTTGTACACAATGAATGGCATCAATCAAAGCCATTCATTCTTTACAATTACCATGTGATCGTCTGTGATTGGTCACAGAAATCACATGGTACCAGCAGTGGGCTGGTACACTGATCTGTCATTGGCTGTGTCCGGTGGACATATCGTGCTTCAACGCAGCCCATGGGGTGTGTTCCGAGAGGATGTCGTATGACGTCCACCCGGAATAACAAAGGTCCCGCCCAGCTGTCATTTGTCAATAGGCTGGGCAAGAAGTGGTTAATCTGACTAGAATGAGATTTGAGTTTGCAGCTATGTAAAAGTTTACCCAAACTAGAAAAAGAAATGGCTAGTTTGGCCACCTGCCGAACTTCCAGCTTCTGCAGCTGGAATCCATTCATTTAGTGGCGGTATTACTACCACTACTAAATGAATGACTTCCTACTCCTTGGCTGTTAGGACACTGGCAGCCACTTGCGTCCTAGCAACTAAGGACTCTCTGATTCATTGGTCGCCAGCTGACTCAGTCATTGGTTGTTATGGGGCACCACTATAACCATTGATGCTGTGCATGTTTTTTTTCACCCAATTCAAACCAGATTCTTATCCTTAATGGGGGTCTGGAATGGATTTTAAGCAGGTAGCCCATGCTAAGAAAAGCATGGGGTCCCACATCTATTCCAGATTCTTGCATGCAGCCTGCCTAGCTAGGCAAAGGAGGGGTAGCGAGTGCTCATCCCTTTGTCTGAACCATATCAGGTCACGTACCTTCAACATGGGGAAGGTACCTTGTCAGAGGGACCTCCATTGGCAAAACATCTTATCACCATGTCGATGGGGACAATGGCCTTTTTCTCACATCTCTGGCCTGGGGGATGTGGGAGGTTGCAAAGGGGGATTTATAATAATCTGGAAGCCCCCTTTAAAATAAGGCAAAGTTCACTATGAAAAAAAGTAAAATTGACAATCCAGCTTTAAAGCATTGTAGAAGGAATAGTTTACCATTTATTTCAACTGAATAGTAACTGTGTAAACTTAAGATAAACAAATTGCTTTTTGGTAACCTACAATAATTAAACTAAAATTGTGAATGTTGTACAGCCAATAAATGATTGACTTTGTAATTTTAAAGAGAAAAATATGACACCTGCTTCAGTACTTGTGAAATGTATCTTCATCACACTCCACTATGTAGTTACAAGGGAACAAACAAACCAGAAACAAAGCTGACTGCCAAGACCAAAACTGCCATTAGGTGTACAAAAGTGGTGTTTTAAGAGAAAGCTGCAAACATACTATGAGATAAAAAACATAGTCATGGAAACAATAAAAAGAACATTTTGTGCTGTCTCCAACACTGTAAATACGTGAATATTAATCAAACTTCAAATATATCCACAAGCAATAAATGTGACATAAGGATAAATATATCATACTGTAAATGTGCAAAGTCCCAACATGAAGGTAATTGCAAATAAAAGTACAACCAAGATGTGATGAAAGTAGCCACATTCACCCAGGTAAGCTGTTAAGGGATAAAAGTGTCTCGAAGGGAAATTGAAAGATCTTCCACCAATTAATATCTAATAGGCTTTCCAGACAGCCATGACCTTCTGATGACAGGAAGGTCAAAACACACATCTACCCCAAAGGGCTCATAGGAATGTTTCCAACAGGGTCCCCAGAACAGTAGAAATACTCCATTCCTCATGAAGGGTACCTCAGAGAGGCTCAATCGTAAATCCATGTGTGGTCACATCCAGAATGTAAATGGAAAACTCCATATAGAGTATACCAGTAAAACTCAATTTTTAATAAGAATAGAATAAAACTCACATTTAAAATGTATTAATAACGCTAGATAAACAAACCCTGGCCGATGATGTCACAGCAGGCTCCGCCCTATGCATTCCATCACATCTGACGTCTTCTGGGGCATGGATGCCATGCTGGATCATCGCGAGTTTTTATAGAAGATGCAAAACCAAGCCTCACTTTGGATATCATTGTATTTCATTGATATCCCGTATCCAGACCTGGATCTCGAACAACAGGACTTAAAACCAGAAGAGCCCTATGATGGCAGGCAGCCCCAATTTCTGGAGCTTTCTTGAGCATAAAAAATGTAAAACTACTACACAAAAATCAAACAAATGGGAACTTGGAGTACATCAAAATTATTATTAAAGTGAAAAAAATTCTGATCTTATCAAACAGACCCCTCAATCCAAATTATCTAGTCATTAAGCACCTTCCAGTGGCCAAGCTGCAGGCCCATATTATTAGTAAAAATATAGGAGTGTATTCTACCCCCTAGTGGACAAGATACATGGTGCCATTTCAGAGAGTGTGTTATAAAAACAATATGGTCTGTAGAATACCAATATTAATAATGGGACTGGATACTGAAATTCAAGGAAATACAAAGTGATAAGTATACAGATAATATGCATAAACCATTGTAAAACATATAAAGCATAGGTTACAGGACACAATGAAACACAAAAACAATGAATGTGAGAACAGGACTGTTCAATAGAAATAATACCCCACAAATATATTATAACAAAATTATTTGTTCACAAAAAAATATATATAACAAAAAATATAAAAACATAGGTGTAACAGGGAGGAGAAGGGGGACAAGATTAATTTATTTAGAGGTCAAAAAACTCTAAGCATTGTTGATTAAGGCATTAATGTCCCAATCAACGTTGAGGCCATGAGGAGTATAGGATTTCAAGTCAAAAATTCATTTGGTCTCCAATTTAGAAATGTCTCTTTTGGGAGCACAACCTCTCCCGTGTGCAGTGTATTTATCTATGGCCAAAATGTTGTACCTGAAGGATCTTTATTGTGTATTGTAGCAAAACGTAGAGACACACTATGGCTCCAAAAGCTTCTTCTGGTATTGTCTAAATCCCAGGTCGGCAACCCGTGGACCGCGATCTACCAGTCGGTCGTGGCAAGGTGACTGGTAGATCGCCTGGACTTGCTGACCTGCTGACACATGTTCTGCCCTGGACAAATGTGCTGGGGAGGGGAACTACTTCCAGGATAATGATCTCAGCTGGCACCAGCCGTGGAGGAAGCAGCGGATAATACAGCGCTACAGAGTCAGCAACACATAAGCTGATGCAAATAGATATAGATATAAACAGGAATGGCGCTGCCTTTGATAAAAAATGCTTATTGTGCTAAAAAGATATAAACCAAAACCTTAACTATATATTGTGTTCAAAGTGTACTAGTGCTTCATGTGCTAAATGAAGTTTCCCATAAAGTGATGATAGATTGTGATTAAAATACCATGAGTGTCCGTAAAAACCTTATTACATGGATTTAAAATATTGATTGCTACATGTGCAAATGGTATACTATGCCATGGTAAACATATTGTGCAAATTCATTTGTGTGCAAAAAGCAAATAAATATATGTATGCAGTCCGTAAATGCCCGTAAGAAAGTGTCCGTAAAAGTCCGTAAAAATAAGGTTATGTGCTAGAAAGAAATTGTGCAAAGCAGCAACTGTTAGGTAGAGAATGTCAGGTTTTAGTAACTAGAGAGTGATCCACACAGTTCTAAAAAGCCCTGGTAACCGTAGACTAGCTTCTCAAAAGTGATAATATTCTGTTGATCCAAGACCCAATCAAAGATGCCAAAAAAATGGTGACTTTTGTGCTCCACTTGTAGTAGCCAGGTGACATCAACTTGTGCTCCCCCACATGTGTCCCCACTTACCGAAGTCTCCTCACCCCTGCAGGGGTAGCCCGCCTCTGGTAAATGGGGTCTTTGCGTCCTGTGTCCGCTCCTTTCCTCCTTCCTCTTTACAGGTTGCCGGGGTCCGCACAGGAAAAAGCGCTCCTAGGTGTATCCAAATCCAGGGAATCCTCTCTTGGGTCTTCCTGCAGCTCGCTCCTTCCGTTAGTACAACCGCTCCATATGGTCAGGGAGACATAGATCCACAATGGTGTAGTATATCTTTAACAAGTTTTATTCAATAAAAGTAGAAATCCAGAGTACTTCCAGGGGCAGGGGAATCCCACTTGAGGAAGGTATGGATCCTCTTCCTCCTAGCCCGCTCTGCGTTCCACCTCGTGGAACCACCCGAACCGGAAGTGACGTAATACACACGGCCACGCCTTTTATATTTATTACATAAGCTGATGCCTCTGCTAAAGTCCCAGCAGGAATTTCAGGAATGCAGTGCATATCACTCTGCTGGCCGAGTCTGGTAGCCGCAGCCTGCGTGATCTGAGCAGCACTGTGCAGGTTAGTGTCACTAGGCACTATAAGAGACAGCAATGGCCACAATTAGAGTTATATGGACACAAGTAGTTATATGGACACAATAGCATCTGTATGCTGTTGTGCCCATGTAGATGCATAATAACAGCTATATGGGCACAACAGCATAAAGAAGTTATTCATATAGCTGCTATTGTGCCCATATAGCTGCTGTTGTGCCCATATAGTTGCTATTGTGTCGCTATATGGGCACAATAGCACCTATAACAGAGCTAATAGCCATTAGGTAGCTTTCACACTGATGCACTGCAAGTGCAGCACAGTGTACTGGCAGCTTTAGCTGCGCCATAGACTTCCATGATATCCTGCGGGATTGGCGTGCTACCTGAAAGCTCACCAAACTCCCAGGATATCATAGAAGTCTAAGGAAAAGCTCAGCTGACCCACAGGAACATCGCAGGTGCATCATTGTGAATGCATGTTAATTAACTGAGTATCCTAGGATGGCCAATAGGATAACCGAAAATATCATAAAAAGGTGCCACGTCCCTATGAACATGTAGCGTAAAATTGAAAAGACAGACTAATGGGCTTTATCGGCACGTACACAAGTATTGTAAAATTATAACATTTTATTGATCTACATAAATTTAAATGCATCTTATAACACACATTGACATTAAAACACTGTTCGGACAGTATATGTGATACCCGTGAGCATATAATTCTTAATATAAATGTGAAGCTAGCTGCTTAGCGAGTGTCTCTGGCAGCATATGATGGCTTCCTGCTCCACGATGGTTCACTTGACTGTCCGGTTCCAGTAAATTGCTCTACATGTTTCGTGACAGCTAGTCATTTCCTCAGGAGCTGTTGTTTCTACTAAAAGATAAACACGAATAAGTATAATATAAGACATAGTAGATCTTATACCCTGCCTAATATAATGGCTACTCACTTCTCGACTGTGGGACTCCCACACCCCCCCGGAGGGGAACCCTAAGGAGCCCTCCTGGAAGGCCACTTCCAGAGACCGAACCCCCGCCGCCAACCCACAGTTGCACTTGTCAGGTGTGGGGACACACTAGTAACAAAACAATAATACAATTATACGAGCAATTTGATTCACATATCATGATACTGTGTGTATTGCAGTGTGGCGCAGGGGCCCCCGAAGTGTATACACTAAATATTTCCTTATTTGGGCTCACCTTATAGGGATTTAGCCAGCTTATATCTGTAGGGGTCCCAACTTGATAAGGGCCTTTCTATTTAGAGGTTCTTGAAGATATGGATGATCTATAAATAGTAATATTCTGGGATAAACAAAAAATCCTATGAGGCCCTTGAGGCTATTATCCAAAAAAGATAATGGGGTGAGCATGGTGGGTAGGAAGCAATAGAGTAGGGTAAAAAAAAGGGGGGAGTATATATGAGAGGAGGGGGGTTTTGTGGGGCTGAACAAGTATATGCCCTTTAGGGGTGGGCTGGTGGTGAAGCAGCCCTGTACCCAAACTTGGTACTAAATAAAGACTTATGAGACAACAGACAATACACCAGACAGAGGGCAGTAAATGTGATTACCTTGCTACCTGGAACGGTAGAGGTACCTCTCCCAGGCCCAACCTCAATAACTCCTATACTGTGGACCAAACGCCAGCAGTCCCAGCCTGTGCTGTAAAATGTGCTCTGTGTATAAAGTAACAAACGGACAAAGCCGCTGTGAGACTACATCAGCTACAACATAGTTAAAACATAACACATACTGAAGGCTAATTGGCCACAGCAAAATTGAAACATGAAACATATTGAGGGTAAATTAAGCCAAGAGTACCTGCTTCACTATAGTTAGGGCGCCTCTAGGTAAACTTGTCCCATCATTGCTAGGATATATTCAATGCTGACACATGAGAACCTGTATGAACTAACCAACAAACGGGCACATGAGGTGCACAGTCTAAGGCCACCATATACACAAGCTATGTCCGTCTATCACTGATTACTTACAATTATGTGTGCTTGATCTATCTGGGACAGTGTATGCCTACTCCAGCCAGGACGTTGTTTGAATCACAGGAAGAAAAAAGGAGGGGGGGGGAGGGAACCCTGGCCCATAGCCAGCCGCCTCCCCTCACCTCCTTATGTAGTGTGTCCCACGCCGTGATCACGCGTCAGAGATCTGACGTCACACGGTGCCGGCCGCTACCCTATTGCGCATGCGCGCGCTAGGGGCGATCTCAGACTGAGCCGCCCGGCGCGCACAGCCAACAGGGTTCAGGTGGGAGGGTTCCCACCAATGCCACACAGGAGAGGGGGTGTGTGTTGGGACACCCCGCCCAACCCAGCCTGAGCTGGGGAGAGGGGGATATCCCTGATGGAACACCTCCCCATACTAATCCCCACACACTGGCGGAGGGGGACCACTGTGTGGCTCGGGCGGCCGCACATCTGATTGCAAGGTGAGCGAGCGAGGGCTTCCGCCCCCCAGTGGCCAAAGGTGTGGGTCGGCGGGGGTTCGGTCTCTGGAAGTGGCCTTCCAGGAGGGCTCCTTAGGGTTCCCCTCCAGGGGGGTGTGGGAGTCCCACAGTCGAGAAGTGAGTAGCCATTATATTAGGCAGGGTATAAGATCTACTATGTCTTATATTATACTTATTCGTGTTTATCTTTTAGTAGAAACAAAAGCTACTGAGGAAGTGACTAGCTGTCACGAAACATGTAGAGCCATTTACTGGAACCGGACAGTCAAGTGAACCATCGTGGAGCAGGAAGCCATCATATGCTGCCAGAGACACTCGCTAGGCAGCTAGCTTCACATTTATATTAAGAATTATATGCTCACGGGTATCACATATACTGTCCGAACAGTGTTTTTATGTCAATGTGTGTTATAAGATTCATTTAAATTCATGTAGATCAATAAAATGTTATAATTTTACAATACTTGTGTACGTGCCGATAAAGTCCATTAGTCTGTCTTTTCAATTTTACGCTCATTGTGAATGCAACCTTTTTGTGTGCTCAGGACAGAAAGGGCTTATTTGAAGTTTGGGGGCCAGCAAAACCCCATAGTTGAGCCATGTTTTTACCACCATTCCCCCCAACCACACTCCCTTTAGCTGCAGTAGCCAGGGGTGTGCACATGTTGCAGCCACAGCATGAATGATATACCCTGCCACCTGTGTTTGGTGTAGCCCCCGCCCAGCACAACCTATTTAAGTGAATGAGGCTGCTCTGCAAGCGCCTTGCAACCTTGTGCAGTATATCAACCAAGGATTGAAGCAGACTGTGAGGAGGCATTGTATCGCCTCCTCACTAGCTGCTTTAACCCATTGAACCCCACAGAAGCATGCAGTTGTGGGGCACTTGTAGAGTGGCCATATTTACTTGAATGGGTCGTGGATGACAGGCAGTAGAGCTCACTGAAAGTCCCAAGGGGTATAATTCCTGCTGCGGCAAGTGTACACCTGTGGCTGCTGCCTCAGCAGCTAAAGGGGTAGGGATTGGGGCTAGTTAACTCAACTATAGGGTTTTACCACCCCCAACTTTATGTTTGAATGAGCCCTAAGGGTGTTATTGTGGAATGCAACAAAGGGCTCATTCACCTCCTCACCACCTGATTTAAACCCATGATTGCTGTGCAATGCACACTATAGTGACATGGTAGTACAGCAATTAGAGGTTTAAATCAGGTGTGGGGTGCCCGGTGATCTTTGACTTCTCCCATGTTGTTCAGGTAGATCTCCACCTCTTTAAGGTTGCCTACCCCTGGTCTAAATGGCCCCCCAGTCAGATGCTCAGTGGACGCTTGGTGCCCCCTACATCCTGAAGGCCACACCTGCACTGAAGTAAATAAACTACATTCACTGAGGAACACATTATAAAACACCTAATGTTATATATGTTTTATTTGTGGCTGTCGAAGTAAATGTATTATTTTTTTTTACAACCATTATTCTTTTCAGACAGAATATTTTCTACATGGATAATAACCTGATAACTCATGAAAAAAGGCAAGGGTTTAGGAGGATCTAGAATGTTAGGGGGAATATGATCTTTTAAAGAGAGTGCACCTCTGTAAATAATTTGAGGTAATCTAGGGCCCACAATGTTATCATTTAACAGAAGGTGCCAGTGTTTTGCCATAATTTTTTTGACAACATAATATTATGATGAAAAAAAGGTAATGAAAGCCCAAGAGAAATCCTGTACTTTCTCTTGCTGTGGTTTTTCTACTAAAAAGGAGTCCCGATCCAAATTTCTCACCGTGATAACCACTTCATCCAAATGTTCAGCCATATAGCCTTTCTCTAAAAATGTTCCTCTTAGAATCCCTGCCTGCATTATATAGTTGTACAATTGTGCCTTAGAGTCATAAAATGGCTGTTTGGCACTGAGCATAACCAGGAATGGTGATTGCAACTCTAATGGAAAAAATGAGTTGCGATCTGTAGCTCTAAAATGTGTATATGTACTAATTCCCATAATAGGATATATTGAGATCAAGGAAATGTATTCCTGTCTGGCTAGCCTCATAATTTAGAACAATTCCTCTGTCATTCTCATTCAGAGTACTCATGAAAGATTGGAGAGACTCATAAGTGCCTTCCCATAGGAGGAGGATGTCATCAATATACCTAGCCCTCAGGGCCAATTCCAGCTGTCGGTGAGCAAAGATGACATCCTCCTCCTACCTGGCCATAAATAGATTGGCCAGGCTGGGGGAATATTTAGTCCTCATTGCCACCCCTATTTTGTAAATAATAATGGCCTCCAAACCAGAAATAATTGTGAGAGGCCACAAACTTAAGTAATTCCATAATAAAATCTGTCTGTTATCTGGATATATCTGATTTATGTTTCAATTAGTGGCCTACAGCTTCAAAGCCCAATTGGTGGGGTATCACCATATATAGAGATGTGACGTCCATTGTCACCATCTAACAACCCTGTTGATGTCTATGTAAATTGATGGTATGTCCTTGTATCCATAAGATATGACAGCATCTGCTTAACTAAAGAAGGTAAAAATCTATAATTTAGCCCACTCTATATTTGTCCACCCTAAAAGTCATGGAATCTATTCCATTGTTCATAGGTCGCCCTAGTGGGCATACTATATGTATCTTGGGTAAGTAGTTCATGACCAGAGTATGTGGAGCTAAAGGGGCCAGAAATCCTCTGTTAACAATCTTCTCAAGCTCTTTCATTTATACATGCACTGGGTTAGTACGAAGGTGAATGTAAGTATCTCTATCAGACAGAATATTATTCATTTCTTTAAGGTAGGCACTTTTGTCTAAAATGACAATATCCCCTCACTTATCTGCTAGTGTTACAAACAGATCTTTACAGTCACATAATTGCTTCACTCCTTGTTCTAGATGCTGTCGCATTTTAGGGGTTGTTACTTACAATCTCTCCAAATCTCTTAAAACCACATCTCTGAAGACTTTGATAGAAGAGGCAGTCCCTCCTGGTGGGTTGAACAGTGACGCATTAGCCAAATTTCAGTACTAACCATTTTATTGTCTTTTTTTGTATTGGTAATAACATACCTCTTAATGTTCAATTTATGGACATATTTCTGCACATCCATAAACGTGCGAAATGTATTAAGTTTACATGGTGGTGCGAATTTCAGACCCCTATCCAGGATGACTTTTTCCTCCTACGTAAGGGCCTTACTGCTACGATTGAAATTGTCATTTCCACTTAAACTCTTTTTATTTTTACAATGGAGCCTCTTCCCCCCTCTAGTCCCTCTCTTTTTTTGCCTATCCTTTTTTGACCTTACTGAAACGGGGAAAACCCCCTGAGGAGAATCTACATGAGTTATGATTGTATCTGGTGTGGGGTGGTTACAAACTGTTCCTCCTACTACTAAAGGGTCTCTCCAAATATTGTTCCCTTCACTACCAGGTTGGGAACCCCCTATTTGTCTTTCCAAGTGTGGTCACCCTACTTTTCTGTAATTTCCATACGACCCATCTCCATAGGTTCTATGGAGTGGAACAAGGATAATCCCGTTTGATCAAGGGCTGAAATCTGTCACTAGTAGGAATATTGTATTGATGTTGAGATCTTGTCAGGAAGCCCACAGGACTATCTATTCATCCTGGCGCACACGCATGTGCACTGGTGCACCGATGCGCGCGCGCATGCGCACGCTTGCATCAATGCGCGCGTTTGATACAAACAGTGGCGCCAGAAGGGCTATTTAAGCTGGGCTTCTGCACTGGCAAATTACTGTTTGGTCTGCAGCTTTTGCTTTCCTGAACCCTGTGATCCTGTTTGCCTTTCTTCTGTGACCTCGGCCTGCCTTGTGACCTGTCTTGCCTGCTCCTTCTGCCTGCTGTTTTGCCTGAATGTTGCCCGCCCGGCCTGCCTAACTCAGCTCTGCTGTCCAGCCAGTCTGTTCCAGCATCCTGCTCTGCTGTCCAGCCAGTCTGCTCCAGCATCCTACTCTGCTGTCCAGCCAGTCTGTTCCAGCATCCTGCTCTGCTGTCCAGGCGGTCTGCTCCAGCTTCCTGCTCTGCTGTTTCCGGACTGACTAGGCACTCTTCCCCGCCATGCTCCCGGGGCTGCTGTATCACTCCCAGCAACCCGCGAGCTGGAGTTGTAGGAGAGGTCTCCCTCTACTGTCTGGCTCACCTCCCAGGTACGTAACAGATCTCCCCTGTGAGTGGTCATTCCTTTTATTTCCACCCAGTGTTAATTTCGTTGACTAAAACATTTTAGTCAACTAAATTAATACTATTTTAGCCTAAATCTACTAAAATATGACTAAAACTAAAACAATTGAGATGACTAAAATACGACTAAAACTAAAATGGCATTTTAGTCAAAAGACTAAAATGGACTAAAACTAAAATGCCATTTTAGTCAAAAGACTAAAACTAAATAGAAATTTGACATCAAAATTAACACTGGTACATTGCTGTTTGGTCTGCAGCTTCTGCGTTCCTGAACCCTGTAATCCTGTTTGCCTGTCTTCTGTGACCTTGACCCGGCTTGCTCTTCATCATTGTCTGATCGCTGCTTGCCCTGACCTCGGCCTACCTTGTGACCTGTCTTGCCTGCTCCTTCTGCCTGCTGATTTGCCTGAACGTTGCCGAGCCACGGGAGCATGGCCAGGTAAGAGTGCCTAGTCAATCTGGGAACAGCAGAGCAGGAAGCTGGAGCAGACCGGCTGGACAGCAGAGTAGGATGCTGGAAGAGACTGTAGTGCATGTTCATACCTCAGTGCTAGAAATGGGCCGAACACCCCCCGGTGCGGACGCACAAACCCTATTAAAATCAATAAGACTCGAACATTAACAATTGAAGCTGCTCATTTTAAAGGCTTATATGCAAGTTATTGTCATAAAAGTGTATGGGGACCTGGGTACTGCCCTAGGGGACATGTATCAATGCAAAAAAAGTTTTTAATTCAATCGTTTTTTTCAGAAGTGATTTTATAATGTTTAAAGTGAAAAAATAAAAATGAAATATTTCTTTAAATATCGTGCCTGGAGGTCCCCTTAGTATGCCTGTAAAGTGGCGCATCTGTGTGATGTTTAGAACAGTGCTATTGCAAAATGACATTTGTAAATGAAAAATCGTCTTTTAAAATTGCTCGTTGCTGTAATGTATTGCCAGTTCCTGGTAACATAGATAAAAATCACTGAAAAAGCATTGCGTTAGGGGTCCCCCCAGTCCATACCAGGCCTTTTGGGTCTGGTGTGGATTTTAAGGGGAACCCCGTACCAAAATTTAAAAAAAATTGAGTAGGGTTTCCCCCCAAAGTCCGTACCAGGCCCTTCAGGTCTGGTATGGTTTTTAGGGGAATCCTGTGCCAAAATTTAAAAAAAATTGCGTAGGGGTCCCTCCAAATTCCATACCAGGCCCTTCAAATTCCATACCAGGCCTTTTAAAAAAATGGCATAGGGTCCCCCTGTAATCCAAACCATACTCTTAATCCGAGCATGCAACCCTGACATGGCAGGAGGGGGTGGGGACGAGCGAGCGCCCCCCTCCAAAACATACCAGGCCACATGCCCTCAACATGGGGAAGGTGCTTTGAGGTCCCCCAAAGCACCTTGTCCCCATGTTGATGGGGAGAAGGACCTCATTCCCACAACCGCCGGTGGCCGGTGGTTTTGGGGGTCTGCAGGCGGGAGACTAATTGGAATCTGGAAGCCCCTTTTAATAAGGGGCCCCCAGATCCCGACCCCCCATGTAAATCGGTATGGGGTACATTGTACCCCTACTATTCACCGAAAAAGGAGTGTAGTAGTGTTACAAAAAACATTAGACAGTTTTTGACAAGTCCTTTATTGTAAAATAGCTCTTTTTCTTCCCCCGATTCTTCTTCTTTCTTCCTCCGGTCTTCCGCCATCTTCTCCTGCCCTGCTCCTTCTTCAGGTCTTCTGCTTCTTCTTTCAGTTTTCTTCCTTCATCTCGTCATCCTCTTCTTCTTCACCTTCTTCTTCTTCTTTTTCTTCTTTCACTGTTGCTGCTGTTGTGCTGTCCAGAGGCGACTCCCAGAATGGGCGGTCTTCAGTTTATTTTATAAGAAGGAGGGGTAAATGGATGACCACGCCCCTCTGATATCACATGACGTCAGATGGGGCGGCGCCACTCACTTACGTCATTGGTTGGCCCCATCCCTTATAAAATAACTGTCAAACTGAAGGCCGCCTATTCTGGGAGTTGTCTGTGGCCTGGTACGGTTCGGAAGGGGGTGCACTTGCTCCTCCCCACCCCCTCCTGCCATGCCAGGGCTGCATGCTCGGATAAGGGTCTGGTTTGGATTTTGGGGGGACCCCACGCCATTTTAAAAAAAAAAAATAGAATAAAAAAAAAGGCAACAGTAAAGTTAGCACATTTTTTTCTATATTGTGAAAGATAATGTTACGCTGAGTAAATTGATACCCAACATGTCATGCTTCAAAATTGAGCTAGTGGAATGGCGACAAACTTTGGCACTTAAAAATCTCCATCGGTGAAGTTTAAAAAATTTCTACAGGTTACCAGTTTTGAGTTAAAGAGGAGGTCTAGTGCTAGAATTAGTGCTCTTGTTCTACCGATCGTGGAAATACCTCACATGTGTGGTCTGAACACCTTTTTATATGCGGGCGGGACTTACGTATGCGTTTGCTTTTTTGCGCGACGGGGCGTTTAAATTTTTTTTTTACTTATTTATTTTACTTGTTATTTTTTTATTTATACACTGTCCATTAAAAAAAAAACTTAAACATTCCTTGTAATAGAAAAAAAGCATGACAGTACCTCTTAAATATGAGATCTGGGGGCAAAAAGACCTCAGATCCCGTATTTACACTAAAATGCAATAAAAAAAAATGACACTTGCAAAAAAAGAATTATCTCCTTTAAGAGCATGACATGCCCCAGGCAAACAGGTGCAGAAAAATTGGGCCTTGAGTGTTGGTGGTGGCAGAACACTATAACCCCTCACAATTACTCTTTTTGGGAACGGGCCCTGCTGTTGCAATTTATTTAAAAAATTGTAATGACATGCCCCAGGCAAACAGGCACAGAAAAATTGGGCCTTAGGTGTTGGTGGTAGCAGAACACTGTAGCTATACTGTATATATATATATATATTAGACTTGTGCACGGCCGAAAAATTAGTTCATTCTCGTTCAGTTCGTTTTTTTTTTCAAAAATTCGTAAATCGGAAATTCGTAAATCTACGTTTTCGGCAATTCGGAATTGCAAAGGCCCAGAATTCTAAAATTCGGAAGTTCGGAAATTCGTAAGTAAAAATACCGAAAATTCGATAATTCGGAAGTCGGAAATTAGAAAATAGGAAAGAACATTTGAAATAATAGCTAACTAATAAATAACTTTCAAATTATAGGTATTGGAATTTCCTTTCAAATTTGGCTGTTAGTGAACTTAAATCCGAAATTTATCACTAACAGCCAAATTTGAAAGGAAATTCCAATACCTATAATTTATTAGTTGGTAAAATTAGTTAAGTTATTATTAGTTAGTTATTATTTCCAATTTTTTAATATTGAATTTTCAGATTTCTGAATTTTCGAATTTTGGATTTTCGGCTATTCCGATTGCCAAACCTCTGAATTTCCGAATTGCCTCAATTCAGGTTTTCTGATTTTCGGATTACTGAATTTTGGAATTTAAAAAAATGAAAATTCGGAAAAATTCCGAAATTCGAAATTCAGATTCGTCCGAACTCCCGAATTTCGAGAAATTTGTTAAAAAACAATTTGGAATGAAACGAATTGCACAAGCCTAATATATATTCTTATTTCTTACACTGCATGAACTGACTCCATATACTATACGCTGAATGAGCTGTATATATAGTCTACACTGAAGGCAGCATATTTTTTATATATATATTCTATATACTGTACATATAAATTCTTAAACTGCCTGAACTAGCTCTAAATACTATACACTGTATGAGCTGTATATTTAGTCTGCACTGAATGCAGTGTAATATATATATATATATATATATATATATATATATATATATATATATATATA
>BLSH010044370.1:158944-169972 GCA_018402905.1 Glandirana rugosa
GGTTAAGAAGTGGTGGACAAACTGACAATTAGTTTAAATATTGTGACAAAATCCCCCAGTCAAACAGGTGGTGAAGAATTGGGCCTTGGGTGTTGGCAGTGCCAGAACACTGTAACCCCTTGCAGTTACTCTTGTTGGACGGAGGAACAGAGCCTGATGCTGTAAATTAGTTTAAAAATTGTGACGAAAGCCCCCAGTCAAACAGGTGGCAAAAAAATTGGGCCTTGGGTGCTGGCGGTGCCAGAACACTGTAACCCTTGCAGTTACTCCTGTTGGACCGAGGAACAGGGCCTGATGTTGTAAATTAGTTTAAATATTGTGACAAAATCCCCCAGTCAAACAGGTGGCGAAGAATTTGGCCTTGGGTGTTGGCGGTGCCAGAACACTATAACCCCTTGCAGTTACTCTTGTTGAATGGAGGAACAGGGCCTGATGTTGTAAATTAGTTTAAAAATTGTAACAAAATCCCCCAGTCATACAGGTGGCGAAGAATTGGGCTTTGGGTGTTGGCGGTGCCAGAACACTGTAACCCCTTTCAGTTACTCTTGTTGGACAAAGGAATAGAGCCTGATGTTGTAAATTAGTTTAAAAATTGTGACGAAAGCCCCCGGTCAAACAGATGGCCTACAATTGGGCCTTGGGTGTTAGCGGTGCCAGAACACTGTAACCCCTTGCAGTTACTCTTGTTGGACGGAGGAACAGATCCTGATGCTGTAAATTAGTTTAAAAATTGTGACGAAAGCCCCCAGTCAAACAGTTGGCGAAAAATTGGGCCATGGGTGTGAGACCCCTTGCAGTTACTCTTGTTGGAGGAAGGGATGGGGCCTGATGTTGTAAATTAGTTTTAAAAATTGTGAGGAAAGCCCCCAGTCAAACAGGTGGCGAAAAAAATTGGGCCTTGGGTGCTGGCGGTGCCAGAACCCTGTAACCCCTTGCAGGTACTCTTGTTGGACAGAGGAACAGGGCCTGATCTTGTAAATTAGTTTACAAATTGTGACAAAAGCCCCAAGTCAAACTCTTGTTGGACACAGGAACGGGCCCTGCTGTTTTAATTTAGTTTAAAAATTGTGATGGCATGCCCCTGTAAACCAGGTGCAGAAATTGGGCCTTGGGTGTTGGTGGTGCCCTAAATACAAAATATTGTTCTAGATTATGGACAGGAGGAATAGGAGCAGTGGCAGTCTTTAAGGGCTCCCAGATCCCTAGCAAATTTAATCAGTTGCATTAGCATCAGGGGTCTGATAGCTGCTACAAACCCTCCAGCAGCACTGAATGTCCGTTCAGGGTCTTTTCGCAGGCTTTTCAGAATCAGAGAGCCCATGCAGAGTAAGTTTGAGGAGGCATGAGTGTCCTCTGGGTCACTGAGGATGACATTATCAGGAACTACCTCCTCCCAGCCATGTACAACTCCTTGGGTTTCTGGGGCCTGAAAATCATGATCCCTTGAAGACTGCTGCATATTATACGCCACATCCATGCTGACACATTCCTCCTCCTCCTCCTGTGTGTTTGGCGGCTCTGCAGGAATGCTCTCTGCATAAAGGGGGCCTTGAGAGGAAAGGAAGTCCTCCTCTTCCTCCCTCTGTTCTGCCTCAAGTGCCCTGTCCATGATTCCACAAAGCATGTGCTCCAGAAGGAATATTAGTGGACAGTGTCACTGATGCATACATTGTCGCTGCTCACCATCCTTGTGGCCTCCTCAAATGGCGACAGGACAGTGCATGCATCCTTGATCATTAGCCACTGACATGGTGAAAAGCAGCCAAGCTCCCCTGAGCCTGTCCTGGTGCCATGCTCATAGAGGTACTCATTGATGGCCCTCTGCTGTGTGTGCAGCTGCTGCAGCATTGCCAATGTTGAGTTCCACCTGGTGGGCATGTCACAAATGAGGCGGTTGTTGGGCAGGTTGAATTCCCGCTGGATGTCAGCCAGCCAGGCACTTGCATTGTATGGATGCTGGAAATGACCACAGACTTTTCTGGCCTGCCTCAGGATATCTGGTAAACCTGGGTACCTGGTCAAGAAATGCTGCACCACCAAATTCAAGACGTGTGCCAAGCATGGAACATGTGTCAATTGTCCCAGTGGAAGGGCAGAGAGAAGGTTGGTGCCATTGTCGCATACGACCATTCCTGGCTCAAGCTGCCATGGCGTCAACCACCTCTGAGCCTGCCCACGCAGAGCTGAAAGAATCTCTTCCCCAGTTTGGCTCCTGTCCCCAAGACAGGCTAACTCAAGCACCGCATGGCATCTTTTAGTCTGACTGCTTGCATAGCCCCTTTAACGCTTAGGGAGCACTGCAGGTTCAGAGGGCAACTCTGCAGAAGAGGCCACAGAGGTAGAAGAAGAGGAGGGGTGGAGGAGGCGGATGTGGCAAAATCACCACCAGCTTTTTGGAGGCATGGTGGCGGAACTATTTCCAAAACTGAACCCTGTCCTGCATCCTTCCCAGCTGCCAGTAGAGTTACCCAGTGCGCCGTGAAGGAAAGGTAATGTCCCTGACCGTGCCTGCTGGACCATGAGTCAGCGGTAATATGAACCCTGCTGCTGACCACACTGTCCAACGAGGCCAAAACATTGCCTTCCACATGATGGTAGAGAGCTGGAATGGCCTTACATTTGAAGAAATGTCTTTTGGGAACCTGCCACTGTGGGACAGCACATTCCACAAATTCACGAAAGAGGGCAGAGTCTACCAGCTGATAAGGCAGTAGTTGGAGTGCTAGCAATTTGGCCAAGCTAGCATTAAGATGCTGAGCATGTGGATGGCTGGGACAGTATTTCTTTTTACGGTTCAGCAACTGGATAGGGATATTTGCCTGCTGAATTCACCTGGTGGTGTACTGGTAGCAGATTGGCTGTAAGTACTAGTTGTGGCATGCACTGCTGCGCCTTCATTCCTCTCAGTGCAGGCTTTGGAGAGAACTGGAGGTATAGTAAGGGTTGAGATCCCAGATGAGGAGCAAGGAGAAGTCCATCTTGCACAGTAGTGCCCAAGCGACTGGAGTCCTGGCCACGCTTGATCTGCTTCAGACATAGATTGCAAATGGCAACGGTGCGATCTACTGCACATGTGCTGAAAAATGGCCACACCAAAGACATTTTGGATGTCGGCGGGGAGGCAGCAGCGCCCTGCACCTGTGGAGCTCTGTGGTCTGATGGAATTGGGCGGCTGCCCTTAAGCTGGCCCCTGGAAGACATCCTACCTTGTTGGAGTTGGGCCTCCTCCTCCTCACCTTCCTCCTCTCTTCTCTCAGGTACCCAAGTACAGGCCGTGCCCTCATCATCCCCTCCCTCCTCATCACTGGAGCAAACTTGGCAGTATCTTGCAGCTGGGGGAACATGACTGCTAGTTTCTTGTCCTTTTGCAGCACCCCCTGTCTCTAGGCTCACGCTACTCCCTTCCTCAACCTGGGAACCAACATCGGAGCCTTCAAACTGCTGCGCATCATCCATCAGCATGTAACCGACACTATGTTTGAATAACTCAGGTGACTCCTCTGTGCATGATGGTGGGGCTACAGGAGGAGTAACTATGGACAAGGATCTGGTGGAATAGGTCGCTTTGCCAGATGCGTTGGAAGGCAAACTTGTACGAGCATTGGTGACAGAGGATGAGGAGGATGAGGACGGCTTTGTTATTCACTCCACCAACTCTTCTGCATGGTGTGGCTCAATAGCATGTCCAACAGCAGAAAAAAAGGACAAGCGTGACCCGCCTGCAGAGGATGCACCACGTCCGCCACCACCACTTTTCACTGAAGACACGGAGGCTGCTTGGCCTCTTTTAGTGGCATGGGAGTGTCTGCCTCTCCTTTGCGGCCTTCCTGACATGATGGGTATTTTTTTTTTACACCGCACTACACTATACTATATACCATAATGCACTGATATATAGTGTACACAAAATACGCTGTGTGTATATATGTATACACTAGACTGTATATATTTTAAGACACCACGTCAAGTAGTGTGCTATATACCGTACACCCCCAGATGCACTGATATATAGTGTACACTCAATATGCAGAGTGTATATCTGTATACACTAGACTGTATATATTTTAAGAAACCACGTCAAGTAGTGTGCTATATACCGCACACCCCCGAATGCACTAATATATAGAGTACACTCAATACACTGTCTGTATATCTGGATACACTAGACTGTATATGTTTTAAGACACCACGTCAAGTAGTGTGCTATATACCGTACACCCCCGAATGCACTGATATATAGTGTACACTCAATACGCTGTATGTATATCTGGATACACTAGACTGTATATATTTTAAAACACCACGTCAAGTAGTGTGCTATATACCGTACACCCCTGAATGCACTGATATATAGTGTACACTCAATACGCTGCATGTATATCTGTATACACTAGACTGTATATATTTTAAGACACCACGTTAAGTAGTGTGCTATATACCGTACACCCCCGAATGCACTGATATATAGTGTACCCTCAATATGCTGTGTATATATATATATATATATATATATATATGTAGACTAGACTGTATATATTTTTATACAACACGTCAAATGTACTATATACTGTATGTACACCCCGAATACACTGATATATAGTGTACACTGTGCGTATATATATATATATATATATATATATATATATATATATATATATATATAAGACTGCATATATATATATTCTTGCACTGCCTAAACGGATGCTATATACTATATACACTGAATTAGCTGTATATAGTCTACTACACTAAAGGCATTGCATATACAGTATCTCAAAAAAGTGAGTACACCCCTCACATTTTTGTAAATATTTTATTCTATCTTTCCATGTGACAACACTGAAGAAATGACACAGCTTGTATAACAGTGTAAATTTGCTGTCCCCTCAAAATAACTCAACACACAGCCATTAATGTCTAAACCACTGGCAACAAAAGTGAGTACACCCCTTAATGAAAATGTCCAAATTGGGTCCAAAGTGTCAATATTTGTGTGGCCACCGTTATTTTCCAGCACTGCCTTAACCCTCTTGGGCATGGAGTTCACCAGAGCTTCACAGGTTGCCCCTGGAGTCCTCTTTCACTCCTCCATGACAACATCGCGGAGCTGGTGGATGTTAGAGACCTTGCGCTCCTCCACCTTCCGTTTGAGGATGCCCCACAGATGCTCAATAAGGTTTAGGTCTGGAGACATGCTTGGCCAGTCCATCACCTTTACCTTCAGCTTATTTAGCAAGGCAGTGGTCATCTTGGAGGTGTGTTTGGGGTCGATATTTTGGAATACTGCCCTGCGGCCCAGTCTCCAAAGGGAGGGGATCATGCTCTGCTTTAGTATGTCACAGTACATGTTGGCATTCATGGTTCCCTCAATGAACTGTAGCTCCCCAGTGCTGGCAGCACTCATGCAGCCCCAGACCATTACACTCCCACCACCATGCTTGACTGCAGGCAAGACACACTTGTCTTTGTACTTATCACCTGGTTGCCGCCACCCACGCTTGACACTATCTGAACCAAATAAGTTTATCTTGGTCTCATCAGACCACAGGACCTGGTTCCTGTAATCCATGTCCTTAGTCTGACTGTCTTCTGCAAACTGTTTGCGGGCTTTCTTGTGCATCATATTTAGAAGAGGCTTCCTCCTGGGACGACAGCCATGCAGACCAACTTGATGTGTATGGTCTGAGCACTGACAGGCTGACCCCCCCACCCCTTTAAACTCTGCAGCAATGCTGGCAGCACTCATACGTCTATTTCCCAAAGACAACCTCTGAATATGACGCTGAGCACGTGCACTCAACTTCTTTGGTCAACCATGGCGAGGCCTGTTCTGAGTGGAACCCTTTCCTGTTAAACCGCTGTAAGGTCTTGGCCACCATGCTGCAGCTCAGCTTCAGGATCTTGGCAATCTTCTTATAGCCTAGGCCATCTTTACAGTGTGTAGAGCAATTCTTTTTTTCAGATCCTCAGAGAGTTCTTTGCCATGAGGTGCCATGTTAAAATTCCAGTAACCAGTATGTAGGAGTGATAACACCAAATTTAACACACCTGCTCCCCATTCACACCTGAACACACCTACACATTTTCACTTAGGGGTGTACTCACTTTTGTTGCCAGTAGTTTAGACATTAATGGCTGTGTGTTGAGTTATTTTGAGGGGACAGCAAATTTACACTGTTATACAAGCTGTACACCCACTACTTTACCTTGTAACAAAGTGTAATTTCTTCAGTGTTGAAAAGATATAATAAAATATTTACAAAAATGTGAGGGGTGTACTCTCTTTTGTGATATAATGTATATATATATATATATATATATATATATATACTAGGAAGGCATATATATATATTCTTGCACCCTGGCTTTAGCCAATCAAAGCTCTCACAGCAGGCCGCCCGCTGATTGGCCAAAGTATGCAGGTCATGTGCATGCTTTGGCCAATTAGCGAACGGTATTCCGCCGCCATTGGAATGCATTATGGGGCATGCGAAGTTCCCGCTAACTCCCCATAATGTTCGCAGTGGCGCGAACGGGCGAACCCCTGATGTTTGAGTTGAACATGGGTTTGACTCGAACCGGGGGCTCATCCCTAATGTTGAGGGATTGATCATATTCCTTGCCTCATAGACCTCCTGTGTTGCAGGAAAGTCATATCTCCCATATGTATGCATGTGCTCATTTGCTTGTGCAATTGTTGGTGGTGCAGTAGGCTTATTTATATAAGATTGTACCAGCCTAATCATGTCGACCCTCAGGTCGCAATGGTGAGCTGGATCAACCTTAGCGATGATAGGATTTAGGCTGCGGGTGAAGGAGGCAATCTCTGCCAGCTCCTCTTTTTGTGACGAAATTTGCTTCTTCACGACCTCGATAAACTCGTCTGCCTGCTGGGCCTTGTTTCGGGGTCTGGCCTTGGTCTTTCAGGCTCTGCTGAATGAACAATCTCCTCATCCTTAAAAAGTAAAGGTGAATCTCGGACCTGTTCAACCTCCTCGTGTGTGTTACTTTCTGTTCTGTAATCAAAAAGAATATAATTAGATAATGATACTTATTTAAATATACAGTATTTCACAAAAGTGAGTACATCCCTCACATTTTTGTAAATATTTTATTGTATCTTTTCATGTGACAACACTGAAGAAATGACACTTTGCTACAATGTAAAGTAGTGAGTGTACAGCTTGTATAACAGTGTAAAGGTGCTGTCCCCTCAAAATAACTCAACACACAGCCATTAATGTCTAAACTGCTAGCAACAAAAGTGAGTACACCCCTAACTGAAAATGTTCAAATTGGGCCCAATTAGCTATTTTCCCTCCCCGATGTCATGTGACTCGTTAGTGTTACAAGGTCTCAGGTGTGAATGGGGAGCAGGTGTGTTAAATATGGTGTTATCGCTCTCACTCTCTCATACTGGCCTCTGGGAGTTCAACATGGCACCTCATGGCAAAGAACTTTCTGAGGATCTGAAAAAAAGAATTGTTGCTCTACATTAAGATGGCCTAGGCTATAAGAAAATTACCAAGACCCTGAAGCGGTTTAACAGGACAGGTTACACTCAGAACAGGCCTCGCCATTGGTCAACCAAAGAAGTACAGTGCTCAGTGTACTATCCAGAGGTTGTCTTTCGGAAATAGATGTATGAATGCTGCCAGCATTGCGGCAGAGGCAAAGGGGTGGGGGGGTCAGCCTGTCAATGCTCAGACCATATGCCGCACACTGCATCAAATTGGTCTGCATGGCTGTCGTCCCAGAAGGAAGCCTCTTCTAAAGATGACGCACAAGAAAGCCTGCAAAGAGTTTGCTGAAGACAAGCAGACTGAGGACATGTATTACTGGAACCATGTCCTGTGGTCTGATGAGACCCAGATAAACTTATTTGGTTCAGGTGGTGTCAAATGGGTGTGACAGCAACCAGGTGAGGAGTACAAAGACAAATGTGTCTTGCCTACAGTCAAGCATGATGGTGGGAGTGTCATGGTCTGGGGCTGCATGAGTGCTGCCAGCACCGGGGAGCTACAGTTCATTGAGGGAACCATGAATGCCAACATGTACTGTGACATACTGAAGCAGAGCATGATCCCCTCCCTTCAGAGACTGGACCACAGGGCAATATTCCAACATGATAACGACCCCAAAAACACCTCCTAGATGACCACTGCATTGCTAAAGAAGCTGAGGGTAAAGTTTATGGACTGGCCAAGCATTTCTCCAAGACCTACACCCTATTAAGCATCTGTGGGGCATCCTCAAATGGAAGGTGGAGGAGCGCAAGATCTCTAACATCCATCAGCTTCATGATGTCGTCATGGTGGAGTGGAAGAAGACTCCAGGGGCAACCTGTGAAGCTCCAGTGAACTCCATGGCCAAGAGGGTTAAGGCAGTGCTGCAAAAATAATGGTGGCCACATAAAATATTGACACTTTGGGACTAATTTGGACATTTTCATTAAGTGGTGTACTTGTTTCCAGGGGTTTAGACATTAATGGCTGTGTGTTGAGTTATTTTGAGGGGACAGCAAATTTACACTGTTATACAAGCTGTTCACTCACTACTTTAAATTGTAGCAAAGTGTCATTTCTTCAGTGTTGTCACATGAAAAGATATAATAAAATATTTACAAAAATGTGAGGGGTGTACTAATTTTTGGTAGATACTGTGTATATATATATATATATATATATATATATATATATATATATATATATATATATATATGTACACGTTTTATACATATTCTCCAAATTGTCTATACGTACTGTCTCATGGCCATAACTGGCTTTAAGAGCTGCAATTCGACAAAATGGCAGTATACTCTGCTGGATTTCCCACCTCCTGGACCACTCTTATTTTTTTTCTGTTTAAGTTCTCTACTGAAATTATCTTTCATTGTTTTCCATCTTGTTTTAGGAAGACGAACTAAAAGAGATGCAATGTGATGCAATCTGGAAACTTAACACAACATTGATGCCTATTCCAAACAAAGAAAGATGGAAAGAAATTGCCAATCATTTCTGGATAAAGACCAACTTTCCTAACTGCCTAGGGGCTATTTACGGCAAGCCCATTAGGTTAATAAAACCCTGTCATAGTGGTAGTCATTATTACAAGCAGCATTTTTCTGTTGCATTGATGGCTGTAGTCAATGCAGGCTATACGTTTTTGTTTGTTGATGTAGGAGCTTATGGAAGTTGTGCAGATTCCACTGTTTTGCAAAATTCAACATTTGGTAAGCGTCTTGCTGAAAACAGGCTTGACTTGCCAAATAATCAGCCATTTCCTGGAACACAAAGTCCATATATGCCTTTTTTTGTGGCTGATGATGCATTTGCTATAAATGAACATTTAATGAAGCCTTACTCGCAGAGAAATTTAGACATACGGAAGCAAATCTTTAATAACTGCCTCTGTAGAGCACGCAGCCTTGTAGAATGTTCTTTTGGAATCCTTGCAACCAAATGGCAAATACTCTAAAAACCTATAATCCTTAAGGTTGAAAATGCTTGCAAAGTTATAAAGGCTACATGTGTGCTGCATAATCTGGTTCGAGAAAAAGATGGCATTATTTTCGAGGACACATTGTCACACAATTTGGAGCCTGTTGATTTTCCGCATGTGCGTGGTCCGACTGTGGGTTTCACAATCAGGGATCATTTAGCAGACTATTTTTTTAGTTCTGCAGGTGAATTAAGTTGGCAAGGAGATATGATTTAGTTCTCCAAGCTTATGCACGTTAATATCTAAAAAGCCAGGTAAACTGTTATTTGAATGTTTCCGTTCTATTTCGAAAGTAGTCAAATAACTTTTGCCTAATGGAACAAAAAAAGCACACAAGGGCGCACTGGCCTAGCACATTATCCTCAGTAAAATAGCGTTTATTAAAAAATCATAAAATATACTCACAAACAAGATCAAATCTCAAGCGTTTCAAGCAGTATGTGGCTTTGCATCCAATAGCATTTCCTGATGGTGTCCTGGACAGGCTAGCTAACGCGTTTCGAGGTCACAGCCTCTTGCTCAGAGCCTAGCGTACCATGTCAAAGCCACAGTCTTATATCACACAGCCAACAGGAATGAAGGGGGTGGGATCACCTATGTGCTCACCCAAAAGGCGTTGGCCAGTAATATGATTGGTCAACACTCACATAAGCCACCTCCCCAAAATTCAGGGGACAACCAGTATCTTGTGCCTATCTCCACAGACCCTCCC
Organism: Glandirana rugosa; assembly: GCA_018402905.1. NCBI lineage: Eukaryota > Metazoa > Chordata > Amphibia > Anura > Ranidae > Glandirana > Glandirana rugosa. The sequence continues at coordinate 169,158 of BLSH010044370.1, forward strand.
AAATAATGAGTCCATATGGGGGGAAAGGGGTTGTAAGTTTGGGTACTCATTACCATTAAACACATTGATGGGCTAATTTGGTGATGTTGTCCCATATATGTTGTTAATCCTTGTGAAAAATTAAAACTAAAAAATTTATATTAAAATTAAGATTAAAATTAAAAGCACCCATGCACAATCCATAGCCCCATTCGTTTAAAGCTTTTTAGTATACCAGCACATAGTTTTAGGCTTTTTAGTATGGAACATTCAAAGGAAAAGCAGCTCCAGGTAAGAAATCAGTATATGGAAGGCTGTGTCCACGTCTGTCCGTGAGCCAACAGCATACAATACATCAATGAAGGTTTTGACAGCACCACAGGAACTTCCAAACGAATGGCAGGCGCTGTTGAACACACTTGTGCACATGGGCTACAGCAGCAATAATACAAATTGTAATAGAAGAAGGAGAAATTAGTAATTACTGATACATTGGGTGGCCAACATTCATCACATAACGGCACAGGAGATGAAGATGATTTTTCAACAATAATGTGTCACTTACAGCAACAGCTGGCCCTATAGGAGTAGGCAATGGTTTTGGAACAAGAATCTGTCCCTCTAAGCAACACCTGGGAACTCTCCCTTTTGAACTAGGAGATGATTTTTGAAAAATAATGTGTCACTTACAGCAACAGCTGGCCCTATAGGAGTAGGCAATGGGTTTGGAACAAGAATCTGTCCCTCTAAGCAACACCTGGAAACTCTCCCCTTTGAACTAGGAGATGATTTTTGAACAATAATGTGTCACTTACAGCAACAGATGGCCCTATAGG
>BLSH010044408.1:12771-22908 GCA_018402905.1 Glandirana rugosa
ATATATATATATATATATATATATATATATATATATATATTTTGGTATGTTAGGGTATATGTGTTAGGACTTGTCAACTAGGTCTCCTTCCGTTTTTTTTGTCTCGTTTTGTACTAGGTTAAACGATATCTTTTATATATATATATATATATATATATATATATATATATATACATTTTTTTTGATTGGATGAACTAGATGGACTTATGTCTTTTTTCAACCTGGCTAACTATGTAACTATATGCTTAGGATTTTAGTGCACAGAAGCCACGTGCACAAGACGTTGGGAGCTCATTGCATTTCTGGCAGATCAACAAGTATGGCTCTCTATTTGCAGTGTTTTTAAAGAAAAGACTGAGAAATGTTCATGTATTGAAGAGATGTACTGAATATATATTGATTTTCTTTCTATTTTACCCTGACATATACTTTAAGCTTACTGAAAAACAAATGGAGCCTCTATACAGCCAATTGACCACACATTATGTCAGTAGCCACTAGAGGTAACATTTATAAAGCTCTACATGCAATACAATGATAGAACAGAAATTAGGTTAAAAACAAAAATCTCATTTAAAATAAATTTTAGGTAAATATTACAAGAGTAACTGGAATTTGACAAGCTATTAGTCTAGAACAGGGATATGCAATTAGCGGACCTCCAGATGTTGCAGGACTACAAGTCCCATGAGGCATAGCAAGACTTTGACAGCCACAAGCATGACACCCAGAGGCAGAGGCCTGATGGGACTTATAGTTTTGCAATAGCTGGAGATCCGCTAATTGCATACCCCTGATCTAGAAGTACCAAGCAATTTCTATTTATGTAGTTTTTGTAACTGAAAATTGATAATATACATTAGACAATATATTGTATAAATAGATAGATGAGCCATGCCATAGAACACCGGTAGAAGGATACATGAACATCATCCAGTTATGTATAAATTTCAATCATTAAAACAACTTTATACATAGAACCAGCATAAGTACACGAATATCCCTTTATATCAACCTTCTCTTGCACAGTAAACACTCAGATTGCGAAAACATGGGTCAGCCAATTAGGACTCTATTACTTACAAGGAGGAAACTGGAAAATAAGGATGACCCCATTGTTGTCTAATCACAGATTGGGAGCAAGTCCTGGATCGGAATGCATTGTTCAACTTCAGTGTACTCTGAAGGGAGGTCCAGGACTTGGCTGTGCTGTCTGCAAGGGTGCCTGGACCACTGCAGTTGCTGAACAGAAATACAAATCTTTTATCAGGTTAAAAAAATAATGTGATAAATATAAAGTGCAGCGCTTAGAAAAAATATAAAATATAAATAAGAGAACAAATAGTCCAAATATAAGGTAGACACTGATTAAAGTGTCTTGTGCTCACAGATATATAATAATAAAGTGTCCAGTGCTTATAAACTCTGTATATACAGTGTCCAGTGTTGACCATCAAATCAAGTGAATATCCTCCACTGCAAAATAAATGAGCTTACCGGAACCTGGTAAGTAACCATCAGAACAACACTTGTTCTCTGGATATCCTCCAATGGGGAGCTCTTGGGTAATCAACCGGAACCTCCGTAGATAACGATTCAACAGAAGGCACTCATCTCCATAGAAAAAATTAGCCCATCAATAATAAAAGTGACGCAATGACCTGGGGGGAAAGTAACTTGACGCTTTTCGTCTTCCGTAAACATCCTCTGGGGTGTGACTATTATATTAAAAAATAATATATCTATGGAGCTGTATTTAAACAACATAATGAGTATGTCTTTTGTACAACCTCTGCTTCTTCCTTAGGATGTAGACACTCTAACTTCCTGCCCCATGACCATTATAGAAGGAACAAGTTGTAAAAAAGAATATCACCCTCAAGAGCGATATGAGCAGTAATAAAACCCTTACAGGTGTTCCAATCCTTATATGTGTCATTACAAAGAGCGTTTCACTTGAATGCAGTGTTAAAGTGGAACTTCATTTAAAATATGAAGTTTGGCTTGTTCACCTCCTCTCTCATTATCAATAACTTTTTTTTCATGTTGCAGGTACCTACATATTTTTGACAGGTACCTGCTCCCACTTCTGCTCTGCTTGCCTAGGTCAGTGGTTCTCAACCTCAGTCTTCAAGTACCCCCAACGGACCACGTTTTGGGAACTTCCGTTAGATAAAAGAGCTTTTATCAATACCATGTCATTGATATTATTTAGCGTAGTTGTGCAAAGTAAAGGAAATCCTGGAAAAACCGCCTGTTGGGGGTACTTGAGGGTTGAGGTTGAGAAACACTGGCCTAGGTGAACAGAGCTGAAGTTCAGCCCCCCTTCCCACCCGCACTCTCCTGGGATGCGTCACATCTTCCAGGAGACTGCAAGACCATTCAGTAAGTACAGGGTGTCTCATTCATGCACAGTCGGGAGCCTGCTTGCTGGGACATACCAGGAAATCCTACATCCAAGATGGCAGCATTGGGGACCCAAAGACCAAGGAAGAACTGGCCTGGGTGAGGACAGCGCTGGATCCCTGGCCAGGTAAGAGTCTCTTTATTAAAGGTCAGTGTCACGACACCTGGGGTCAGGTGACAGGTGAGCACCGCTGGAGTATGAATCGCACCGAGGGTTGTGAAGCACACCACTAAGCTTGTGGACCTATAGCTGACTGCTGCTAAAGAGTTTTGGCTGATACGGGAAGAGGGCCCCTTGGAGCATGGACACTGAAACACAGGGAGCTAGTGCATCGGTTTCCCCAGGGCGTGGAGTCTAAGAGCCAGTGGGTGTTCATCAGAGCCTCTGGTGGTGAGGATGGATTTGGCTGCAACTGGATCCAGGTCATGGCCCCCGGGTCCCCTAGCTCACGCTCGGCTGGCTACAGGTGGAAGAGAGGAAGCAGCAGTGCAGGAACAGCAAAGAATAGTCAGAGGTAGTAGCAAAGGGTCAGGGCCATAAGCAGGGAGGAGAAACAGAGAACAAGCCAAAGATCAGGGTATCAGGCAGGCAGGGATAGTCAGACAAGCCAAAGATTGGTACACGGAGTAAGACTCAGAGCAAACAATATGAACAACCACACACAAAGCCAAACACGGACAAATGTTGATCAGCAATGCAGGCTTGCACTGCCAGGTGTTATATCCTGTTCCCAATTAGGGCCTGGGGTGGAGCCCAGCTGAGGAGAGCCTACAAAAGCACACAGGTGAGGGGGGCCCAGCCTTTAAATGGACACATGCAGCAAGGTAGGCAATAGATAAGACATGAATGTTTGCTGTGGTTTTAAGAAAGAATGTTTACTGCGGTTTCATGACAGTCAGCAGCAACAGTATTTGTAGCTGCTAACTTATTTTTCTGCAAAGACCCAAACTCCTCTTTAGGCCTCATGCACACAGGATGTTTTTTGACTGTTTTACGGCAGCTGTTTTCAGCTGCAGACATTTTTTTCTACAGTCAATAAACCCTCCATCATGTTATCCTATGTGTTCATGCACACATAGGCTGTTATCAACTGGTTTTAGCAGTGACGTTTTTGAGCTGTAAAAAAAACCCAAGACCAGAGGGTTCTGAGAGACGTTTTTCAGCTGTAAAAACATTCAAACACTCAAAAATGTTGATCCCCAACGTTTTTGGACCTTTTAGATCAATTGGAAAAAAAAATGCTGGCCCTTTAAAAATGTGAAAACATGTGCAAAAACGGCGGTAATTTAACGCTGGCAAAAGCTGAAAAAAATCATTGATAAACTACTGATGTTTTTTGGTCATTTTGAAGTCCTGTGTGCATGAAGCCTTAAGGATACCACAACCTTTTAACCAGTATTATTAAATTATCATTATTATATCAATTTATCAGTATAACACTTAATGAGTACACCAAACTACTGTAAATGAAAGAGAAATACAGAAAACTCAAATAGACTCTTAACTTACTAAAGCAAAGGTTACAATCAATTTGAAAAGTTGTCAGTGCTTTAAAGAGATTAGAGAACGAAAGCAGAGACTGATGAGACCAACTTTCTCCCTAGGAACCTGCAAAGCATGAAAAGATAGATTATATTGATTCTTTTGGCTTTGAAGAAACATTTGTTGCTAATGATCTGGTGTGAATTTCTTGCTGATAGGTTCACACTCTTCAATGGAGAGCCGACTGCTATCATTCTGCTACACATGCTGCAAAATGAGGAGAGCTGCCTGCTGGGTGTCTTCTATATATTCTCATTTCCTTGATATGTACTGGACTCCTTGTAGAGTTGATGGAACATGCATGCTCTTCTGGACTACTTCAGAAAGAGAGTGCCTGTCTTTTAAGTTTCTGTTGCATGGAGATTTCAATGAGATTATACAAGACGTGATTAAGATGCTTGGTGTTATATCAATGATGGCTAAAACATAATGAAGCTGTTGGTGATTTTCTTGCAATAAATTGTGTGAATATTCACTTCAATTATCATGTCAAGTGCATAGGAAATAAGTAAACTGGGATTTTTTATTCACCCGATTGGATAATTGAAGTAAATCTTCAAACAATTTATTGTGTGAAAAGTCTCAAAGCCTTTAGTAAATCAGCCTCACTGTCTTTTTTAAATTTGACTTTACAAGTCACAAAAAATATTATATCTTTATTGTACAATACATGACACAGGACTTATGCTTTTAGACCATGTGTTACATGCTGCTACCTTCAGGTGATTGGACAATTGCAGAAAACTTGCTAGGGCCACCCCCAGAGCACACCATATAAATTTGCCACACCAGGAGACTCACATTTTCTGCTAGTGTCCTTAGGTGATGGACTTGTTCTCCCCTGGAAAATTATTTTTTTTTACCATGTTTTTCTTTGAAGATCTATCAAGATCTGACTGCTTACGGCCCTGAGCTATCTAGCTGTTTTTGGATTGGATCAGTTACCTTCTCTACCTTGGGAACTGTACCCAGACCCACTGTGTTGCTGAGCCTGTAATGAATGCTTTGGGCATTGGACCCATATTAGTTGTTCACCTTGGTGCAAGTACAATGTGTGTAGTTATACCCAGGGTGTTGTACAGGTGAAGGGTCATGGTCCATTTCTATGGTTCCCACACACGGAAGACCCTTTTGCGGGTATGCCCACTGTGACGGGGAAAACCTGGATCCCTGATGGGTCCAGCATAGTGGATAAGGCAAGATAGGGTTTCCCTTGTGTTTATGCCAGTTCCTGGCTTTGATTAACACAGTCTGCAGTGCATAGCACATTATTCAGTTTACTAGTCTCTAATGTTTCTCTGCGCAAGCAATTTAAGTCCTATCTTTTAAGGATTCTATTGATAGCTGTCTGGAAGCCCTCCTAAATGCTTTGCCCTTATAGGCCCTCCCCTAAGCCAGCTATTGTTGCTATGTCCATTTACCACACTATTGCGAATTGGACAATACAAACAAATAGAGAACATGCCTTTGAGTATCCTGCTCTCTCAGAACAATTAAAGCTGATCCATCAAAATTGTTGTTTTATGTTGGCATTCCACAGCAGCCTTTCTCAACTGGGGTTTCGCCTGAGGTTGTCATGGGTGTTGCAGCATCCTTGTAGAAAAAGGTATATGAATCAGACTGAGTTTCTGCTCCTCCGCCAAACTGTATTTTGGGACTGTATGTATGTGTATGTGTGTTTATATGTGTGTGTATGTATGCATGTGTGTCTGTGTGTTTATTTGTGTGTACATTTATGTATGTGTTTAGTAGGGATGGGCCGAGCACCCCCACCCAGTTCGGTTTGCACCAGAAAATGCAAACAGACAAAACATTTGTCCGAACATTTGAACACCGTTAAAGTCTATGGGGCCCGAACATGAAAAAGCAAAAGTGCTAATTTTAAAGGCTTATATGCAAGTTATTGCCATAAAAAGTGTATAGTTACCCAGGTCCTGCCCTAGGGGACATCAATGCAAAAAAAAGTTTTTAAATTGATCGTTTTTTTCAGGAGCAGTGGTTTTAATAATGCTTAAAGTGAAAAAATAAAATGAAATATTCCTTTAAACAATGTGCCTGTGGGGTCACCTTAGTCTGCCTATGAAAGGGCACACCTCTGTGATTAGAATAGTGCCAGAGCAAAATTACATTTGTAAAGGAAAAATTATCATTTAAAATCGCGGCTGTAATGTATGGCCCCCAGTCCATACCACGCGCCTAAAGTCCAAACCAGACCCTTATCCAGGTCATACCAGTCCATACCAGACCCTAAAATTCAAACCAGACCCTTATCTGAGCATGCAACCTGGCCGGCCAGGATAGGGGGGGGCTCCCCTCCCGCAAGCACCATGTCCCCATGTTGATGGGGAAAAGAGCCTCTTCCCCACAACCCTAAGGCCTCATACACACGGACGTTTTTTGACGCTGGTGTTTTCTGGCGTTTTTTGCAGCTCTCCATGTTAGTCAATGGCCCCATAAAAACGTCTGCGTTTTTGAGCTGTAGGTGGCATAGGCGTTAGTGAGCAGAAAGTAGAACACATGGCCATCGCGTTCTGAGGCTGTAACGTTTTGACGTTTTTTGACGCCGACACCACAAAACGCCAACAAACGCCACCTAATATTGTACCGGCGTTTTCCGGCGTTTTTTGACGCCGACGTTTTTAGGTTGAAAAATAGCAGAGGGATGATTTTTTTTAAAAACGCCTATTGATGCCGACGCTCACTAACGCTCAAAAACGCCAATGCATAACGCCGAAAAAGTCAACTTTTTTTCCTTGACGTCGGACCCGAAGTTTTGTTTATTTTTTTAGATACGCCCGTGTGTATGAGGCCTGAAAGTGTCCCCCGTTGTAATCCATCCCCAATCACGGCACGCAATGGACCAAAAAAAAACAAAAAACGCAACAGCTCCTCCTCCATGGGAGGGCTCCCGCCGACTGAGCTTGCTTTGTTTTGACAGTTTATTTATAGTGAAGGGCATTATGGGGCGTTCGGCGGTACCAAAGTCGCGCCGAACACCCCATAAGGCTCTAAATTCGGGGATCAGGCGAACAACGGAAGTTCAGCCCGAACTTATGCTCTGGCTGAACCGTTTGCCCATCCCTAGTGTATGACTGTATGTCATTTTAATCCTTACACCTAATTCTGTATGATCACAACTTCTTTTTTAGGGTTCATTAACAATAGCGTCAAGGACTGTTGCTCCTCTGAAAGATCAGATCGCTTTCCAGAGGCATTTGACAGGCAGTGAAGAGGCCATATGTCACCTCATCAACACCTGAGATATCCCGGAGCACTGGGTCCAATCTGTCATTTCAAAGGGATACAAAATATAATTTTTATTACTTTTTGCCTTCCAATCTGCCAGCTTCAAACCAAAAGGAGGAAAATTTAGTAACTGTCTTGCACCAACTTCAGGTACTAGTTCCTTTTGAAGAATGGTTTCAAGGTTTCTGCTCAAATCTATTCAGTCTTAAAACCAAATGAGGGTATTCACCCAACACTGAAATACTGGATTAAAAAAAGAATGTTCAATCTGAGTTCATGTTGATTGTGCCAAGAGAAAGCAGTATGCCAGGACCAAATGGGGGCATTTATTAGTTTTGCTGAGCAAGATTTTGCTAAACATGAGCAATGAGACACATTATAAAACACATTTATAAAGTGGCCATTGCTTAAAGTGTATCTAAACTCCAAACCAAAAACGTATTATATTGCAGCTTACCAGTCCTTAGATGTGGTGGCTATATTATTTTCCATTTTTAGGTTTTATTTCAATGTATTTGTACCTAGTAATCCTGTAAATAACACACTTCCTGTCCCTTCATGGCTATATTAATTTGTTTTCTGTATCTATGGAAGCAGTCATGGTCGTCACACAGGCTGGACATTTCTGCTTTTGTTAATCTCCATTACATGATAGATTAATGTTACTAGCAGAAAGATGTTTATGCTTTTTTCAGGTCACATGAAGTGACAAGGACAATGCATTTCTGGCAAAAGCAACAGGCACTTTCTGTACTTGCTAAAAATGTTCTTAGCCTTAAAATGAAAACTAATACTGTCATCACATCTAAGGACTAGTAAGCTGCTGTACATTACCTTTTGTTTTGGGTTTAAATATTGGTGTTGATTTACTAAAGGCAAAATGCACTTTTACTCTGCAAGAGCAGTTGCATCAGAGCTTAGTAAATGAGCAGAAGCTCTGCTGGATTCCATCATCCAATCATGTGCAAGCAAAAATGCAGTTTTTTATTTTTTATTTTCCTTGCACGTGATTGGGTATATTCGTTGCAAAGTGCAGCTTTACCTCATTTACTAAGCTGTGGAGCAAGTGCACTTTTCAAAGTGCACAGTCTATTTGCCTTTAGCAAATCAACCCCATTGTGTCTGTGTAGAAGTCCATTGTGGGCACACACACACACAGACACGGCAGCAGAAAAAGGTCATCTGCAACTGCCTCTCTTCTGCCAGTAAAGTACCAGGCTACAATATGATTTGTTGTGTTTGTATGGAATGAAAATCTGTCTTATCTCCAAAGATAAATCTGTTGCAGTCCTGTGCAAGTCTGCCTCAGTTAGCTGCCCAGATTGCAGGTACAGGGGGTCACAATTACAAATAAAATCTTTTGCAGACTTTGCTAAATGACAGGCAGCCTGACTTACTTCTAAATTTGTTGCTAATTTGCTTGATAAATGTCCCTTAAAACCTTAATACATTTGTAAATCCTTTGCCAACACACCAGCTGTAGCAAAGTTATGTGACATTCTTGTCTGATAAATCTACGCAACCATAAAAATACTTGTGTATGCATCAGATGAGAACGCTATACAGTGTTTGAATTTTATACACAGCTTGAAGTCTTGCAGTGTTCCCTACCTGCTGGGACTGCAAAGACGAACAAACCAACCAAATCACAAAGACATATTGCAGATCAGGCTAATGGAGCAATAAGTGATACATATGTAGGGATGTAGTATTTTTCCAAGTTTTTGTTTTATATTTAGTGATCTTGTAGATAGGTTTTCTAAGGTTCTGTAAACATGGAGTGTATCATCTTAGCCACTTGCTGTGTGAGTATTCTCCAGAAGGATGTAAACAAATAATAATAATGCACATATTTTTGCAGGCACTAAAATGTGCAATTATTTTTTTTTTTTCACAGGAGCCTGCAGAGCATTGCACCTGTGATCAGTCAATCACAGGTGCAATATTTGGCTCCTGCACACTTTCCCTACAGATCTGTGCCCATACCTTTGTATGGGCTAACCATTTCAGAGCTGTAGGAAGTGTGAATGGACTATGAGCGTGCACATTCAGAGTACATTGAAACAACAGGTCTGACTGCCGCTGTTTGCAGATATCTCTGAATAAATCACAGCTGTGTGGCTGGAGCCCCACACAGCCATGTGACAGCAGCTGCAGGGGAGAGGAACCCCCGCCAGTTGTCACAGGGAAGGGGGGCTGAGGGGTCTGCTTGAACATGTTGCATGTTATACCCTAAATATGGGTGTAACATGTTCAAAAGGATGTTTATTACCTGGCCGGGTTATTAAATATCTGATTAATTTCCTGCACATGGGCTTCCCTTCTGGGCTTTTTCCTTGGACAGAATTAATATGTGACATCTGTCCTGCCCTTAGATCTTAGGGCCTAGGAATTTGGAAAACTTCAAGAATCTCTCCTCCTGGGAGGCTTTCTTGAATATACTGACTGCCATGAAATGCTCTTTTGGGGTCTCAAGTAAGCAGGCTGTGGTTTTCCCCACACGAGGGCAGTGTGTGAGTTGGAAAGCAACATGGTAACCTTTCCATTGTGGTCTTGTCATGGATTTTAAAATTGGGATACCACTTGAACCTCAGTTGTTAAGGAGCCACTTTAAAGCCATCTTTTCTACTTCTTAATGCACTAGTGCAATAAAAGTTGTAAGAACATAAAGCAAAGTGTCTGAGGGCCACTGTTCTGAACATCCATAAACATGAGCTGTACCCTAAAAGTACTGTGCCTGGGACATTTATTGCCAAGTTAGTGGTACTAGGACATATAATCATAATATAGCTTCTTGGTAGAGTCAAATTCCTTCAAATTATTTTTCCACAATAAAAACTTTATTGAAATAAGTGCCGCAGTACAACATTCAAACATTCAAACAAGTTACAGATACTCAGTTACCATTTTCATCAAATCGGTAATGAATGTGAGTATAGATT